>VWZS01000654.1:335230-493677 GCA_013397075.1 Rhabdornis inornatus
ATTTTCTCCTCTTCACTCCTCTGCCCTGGAGCGTGAAGGCAAGAGGGCAAGTTGGCGAGCGCTGTCCTCTGATCTCCTGCTCCTCTAACCCAAGACACCAGATTCTTCCATCCACCGCTTCCATCCTCTCCTCACCCCCTTCCCCATACTCCATCCAGGCGGATTGGTTTTGTTAAGATATTTTTTTTATTATTATTTTTTAATGCTTTTTATTCCTCTCCAGCAGTTATGACCCTCCCTACCCCCGCGCTCTGCAGCCGGAGCCGGGAGCCCGGGAGCCGCGGCTGCTGCCCACCCCGCCCCGCACCCGCTCCTTCTTNTTTGTTTTTTCCCCCTGTGGCAAGGGCAACTTCTGTTATAAAATTTAATACTTTTGGCCTTCTATGCTTTCCTTTCATTGCCTTTCCTCCCCTCTGTCTTCCACAAGTAGTTAGGACTCTTTTTTAAACTTACACATTAACTGAGTAATTATTGTATAGTTCCTATTTTCTGAGATTTTTCTCTGCTTCAGCAATTCCATTTCAATGGTTTATGCTTTCTGAACCTCTGTGGTGTACAAATGCATGTGTGTGTGTGCATTTTTCTTTACTAACTTTTCTTTGCATTTTTTTTTCCTATCTCTGGCAGTTTCTGGCTAATTATTAAAAACTGACCTTTATGTGGTTTAGATTCAGGAGAATGAAGATTCTGGATTAATTCTGGAATTTGCTAGGGGTTCTTACACAACTCTGGTCTTAAATTGGCAGTATACTAATATGAGTTTTTTTCTCTCTGTCTTTTGCTTGTCTCTTATATTGAAGCCTCTAGCAAGATAAGATACTAGCGATGAGTGACACAGTTTTATACACTTTTGTGGTCCTGTATAATATATGGAAGTCTATCAGAGGATTTACAGCTCAACATCATGTTCAGTCAATTCTGTCCACTACTGCCAGTGAGGATGAGTTGAAAAAATCCCCTCACTTTAAATTCCCTTTTTTTTATTATTCTAAGATTGCAAATTTCTGTTCCTTCATCACCATATCCTGCTGTCTTGATTATCATAGTGGAAGAGTGAGAATGACTCCATCATTAGAAATGGGCTTTGTCCATTTACTATCCTGTACAAACACAGAAGACAATTGTCTCCACAACTGTGGATGGGTCTTCAGACATACTTCTGTTGGACAAGTAATGTCACAACCTGACATGTCAAAGCTTCCCTTCATTGACTCAGTTCACAGAAAATTATCATCTGGTCACTATTTCCAGTGTTACTAGGTTACAAGACAGCATTTAATCAGAAGCCAGGAATAGTGACTGCATTAATTCTGATCTTATGAATAACTTAGGAGGCTCCTTTCTCAATATTTCCAAAGTGAATGTGAAAGCCAGAAGCATTTTTGCTATTTTTTTTTTTCTGCATACTGTATCTATTTATGACAATAGTGAGGAATTATTTGGGAGGAGGTGATTTTTATTGGTTATTTTTATACAGGTAGAGATGGAATTAAAATAAATGCTCTTTTCCTTTTTTTTTTTTTTTTAAAGTCATAAAGACTTGACTTTACATCTTTATCATCCTTTGTGAAGTTTATAGGGTTACTTTGAAAAACTACTTTATGGCACCCATGCCACACACATTGGGTTATGAACTATTTTTCTTTTAGCTCACTTGTACTCAAAATTCTTGTCAAAGTACATCTTTCTTATGTATGGCAGCTTTTAATGTTTGCTTCCTTCTTTTTAACTTCACATCAGCAATATTTCTACAAGGAGGTATTTTTCTCTTTTCCTTTAATATAACCAGGAATTAAGTGGATTTGTATGAGTACCAGTTTTGTCTTTCTTTGAAAGAAAAGTGGCATGCAGCTTTTAAACAGGTTAAAATTTCATTTGATTGTGTGTATCCTTTGCAAGGTCAGTTCCTGCTCTACTCCACCACTCTAAGATTGTGAGCTGTTTCATGGTACGTATATTCAGTGTTTAGTTCATGGCCAGTGAGTTATAATCAACATAAAGAGTACTTTGTTACAGTATTATTATTGTTATACCCTTTAAGTCAACCTAGCTGCATTTTGCATATCTAGTCTAGTTGTCTGACTATCTGTCAATTAACACCTTAATCTCTCTATCTCAATGTCTGCAGCAGACAAGCAAACAGATGCAGCACATCTTCAGTCTGAATAATTTCTGAGCTCTTTTCTTATTTGTTTTGTGCTTCTTTTCATTCAGTCTCTCTTCTTTTAAGCAGAGCATTATGCGCATTTTTTCTTTCCCATGTGGAGAGCTATCTGATAAGTATCATTACTGTTGGGATATTTCACTATTCTTTCTTGACCAGTTGTAGAATATAAGATAGGGAGTGAATTTTGAAGAAAAGAATTAGCTGCACAAATTTCTCCCCCTCATCTGTGTCTGCAAGAACACTGGAGGTGTATCTTTAAAGATAATGAAACCTTCTCTTGCTCTTCCCCTTCCATTTATGAGAATCTCTCTCAGGTACCTGGAGGACAGTATTTGAAAATAGTAGTTTTTGAAAGGTGTACATTGGCCCTGTTTTAGTACACAGCTGTATAATTTTACTGGCAACCACTATATTTTGTCCTCCCCTAGAACATCTGGATAGACTCCTCATGGCTGTATAATTAGAGTGATAAGAAAATTTTCTAGAGGGATAAGCAGAATTATGTGTAAATTTGATGCATAATTCTTCAGGCCTTCGGCAAGCAGCATAAGATTCAGAGCGTATCATGAAAGGTTTCAGTTATAGCAGATAATTAACAAACTGGAGACGTTAGCAATGGAAAGAAGTTGCTGCATAAAATTAAAAATAAAACCCCAAGCTCTGGGGACTTGAGCCTCTTAAATTTTCAGAAGTGCAAACAGATGACATCTGGTCCAACATAAAGACTGGGAGAAAGTTAACCTATTTGAAAAAGTTTTGAAGCAGCAGAATGAAGCATGTTTTGTATCACAGCTTTATAGCATGCCACAATGGTCGTTTTGATTTTCTAAGCGAAACTTGTAAACTGTATGTATTGTTTCATTGAGCAATGGCTTGAGAGGATAGCAGAACTGCACTGCAGTTGGTCAAACACCTTAAGGATGATGAGGCCATTCTGTTTCTTGGTGAACAACACCAGTGTAAATCTCCACTGCTGCTTGGTTGAAGAGAAAATGGTCTGGGTCCTATATATTTTGATATAACCAGGTATGGGCAGTGTGTTGCTACTGAAATAATGATCATCAAAGAGCTAAATAGCAATGCTGTGGTATTCAACTGTTGACAGGAGGGGACAGGCTGAGTGTTCCCTTGTCTCTGAAGAAGCCACAGACTGTGGGAGAGACGCAGGGAAGTGACAGATGTGAATATCTTAACCCTGTATCAAACTCGTACATACACTGATGCTCCACTGAGTGTTTCTGGTTTTGTGAGTAGCTGGTTCAAAATTAAACCAGAGGAACAGGTTTCTAAAAATCAGTCTCCTGGCTACTGACAGAAGCAAGGATGAACTGATCATCCTCTTTTCTGTGCATGATCGGTGCAAGTGCAATACAGTTTTGTATTTCCAGAGTCAGAATAAAGATGGGAAGGGATTTGCAGATTCTTATTTTCTCCTGGCTTTCCTAACCTCATGCAGGACATGCCTAGGTAAGCTGTTATGAAATACATTGCATTGCTTTTGATGCTGTGATACAGCTACTAGTTAATATGCTGGGAAAAGCAAAACCATAATTTTCCTCATTCCTTTGAGCTTGATCTTCAACATATGCTCAGGAAGGATGTAGTGTCCCCTGGAGACTGATTTTACCTTCTACAAAGATGGAGCAAAGTTCCTACTGCACATAGGAGCAAAATACACAAAGGACTAAAGAGTGGAGAAAGAACAGACCTGTTTACCACTGTAGCTATCCCACAGTAACATGAGCTGTTGTGATAGGGAACTAGCTGGGGAATGTTCTGATTCATAATACTTAAAGTAGAGGAAAAAAGAAAAGTGAAATGAGATGTTCTCTGAGCACCACATAATTAAAAAAAAAAACAAACAAAAAAACCCAAAAAAACCATAGTTGAATATTCCTGCAGCAATGAAAACTCAGTAGCGACAAAGATAAAACCCCTATCTCTGTAACCCGTGTCTCCAAAGAGCCATGAGCACAAAGGATGAAAAAACTGCCCTTCACTGAATTACAGAATGGTCAGAGTCCATAACCACTGAATGCAGAACAGGAGTAGATACTAAATTTAGTTTCCTAACTTCTATTTCAATACCTAAATATAAATGGCCTGATTTTTTTTCAAAGATGTTGAACAGTTCCAGATTCCTCTGATTTATGTTGCTATTTAGAAAAAGAAAAATAATTTTTTTGTTTAAGTATCTAACAATAGTACGCAGAATTCTGCCCTTATAGACCAGAGGTTTGCAGCCTACTTCGTAAAATAATAGGATGCCATTGTGCCTTCCAAAGATGGATAGAGCTGAAAAAGAAAATATTTTTTCTGTGTATTCCTACTAATGAAGGAAATGAGGGGTAGAATTCCCATGGCCCTAAGTGTGCAGTAACAAATATTTGTTTTTTTTCTCTCCCTCCCACCCTAAGTTCAATGAAAATACTCTAGAAGAGAGACTTAATGTGGGAAGCATCCTTGTTACTGCAAATCTTCTCTGGAGTATAGTGCAGCTATAAGTACATTGGTAGTGAATTAAGCTTTTCATTATTTTTAAATGAGCCTTCAGTCCTAGTGATTTTTTGTTTAGGAATGTAATGGAAATCTGGAATTTTTGACATAGGCAACTTATGTATCCAACAGTATATGGCATTATCTTTTGTTTCAGAAGATCTGTGACTGTGAAAGAAGTACTAGGAAGAACAAAAGTTTCTGTAATTTTTAGACCTTCAGAGCTTCCTGGAATAGTCACTTGAGCATTTCAGAATGACACAAGGAAAAAGGGGAAATGTGGATTGTTACACAATGTACAAGACCATGCAATAAATAATGCAATGCGTAAGTAAATATGAATAACCCTATCCCCAAGAAACCTGTGTGACACTATTATCAAGTCTTTATTTTGTGAAGCATGTATAACTGAATTTGTGAACTCACCTGAAGACAAAAAACACAAACATACCAAACAAGCCTTTTTACAAATGAAAACAGGAAAAGGGCAAGAGAGAGGTAAAACTTTATATATCACTTCTTTAACTCTGAGAAAATCTCAGATTATAGTGTTAGTGTCGGTCTCCCAGAAGGGCTGACAATTCTTCTTTGCTGTGCTCCTCATAGAAGAAAGGATTTGATCAGGAATGTCTGAAATTGAGAGTTTCTAGTAGATGTGATTAAAATAGCACAAATCAACATTCCCTAGTTTACTTAGTTACCCTACCTGCAACCCCCTTTGCTCCCCCCACCACCACCCCAGGGGGATTAATCATTCAACTTTGCTTTTGATGTTTTATCTTTTATATGACAATTTACTAGGAATAGTGTATCTGGATTGCCCTATATGAAAATAGTACAAAAGAAAGCTCAAATTATTTCTTTAAGTTATTTCTTCATGTACAACTGGAAATAGCCTGCTTGACTCCTTTATTAATGTGCTGAGTAGCTGATAAATCTAGATTTTTAAAGATGGCACTAACTTAATAAAATAAATTGATTTCATCTAATAATAAATTTTACTGATGGTGACTTGGCAGGTGAAAGCACAAATGAAGATGACTTTGAAACCTTTAAATGTTTTCTAAAGAAAGTGGAATTATCTGATGATCTTTCATATTAGGAACAAAAACTAAATAAATTGAACCAAGGTTATAACATATAATTAATAACATACATATATACAGGTTTTAGTGTAACCCACAGAACATTAATTATAGCACTTATTTCACAGCTGTTCTATGAAAGCTCAAATAAAATGTGTCTACAATTAAAACTGAATATATACTGACTTCATTAACTTAACAGCTGCACCAATAACCAATACCAAGGAACATACCCTACTTTGTTAATGTCTTGATGCCATCTGCAACATTCAAAACTATTGAGTTTTAAAGCAGCTGATGTCTTCTAGTATTTGTGATCACAGCTATCACAATATGCTTACACATGCTAGTAAAGTGAATTGATCTGCTTCAAGGGATTTTCTGGGATTATGAGCTGAGCTGCAAGACAATTTCCTAAACACAATTGTGGTGGCTAGAAAGTCAAAACCAGAAGTACTTGGTGGCTTCTTCCCAATTATTATGTCCTCAAACATGAATTTCTCTTGTGTCCAAACGAGCAAAAATTCAGCTTTGGAGCAAAAATGGGGGGACTGAATCAATATAGGAAACATCTATTCTATCACTTACTTTTCAAAGTTTTGATATAAAAATTTTGTCATTTTAACCCATATTTCAAAGTGGAACTTCAAGCTTTAATAAGAAAAGAGAAACCCACATGCACAAAAAACCAACCAAACAAAAAACCCAAAACAAACAAACATCCCCAGAAATCCCATTGTATAGAGAATCATACAGACTAGATTTTTAAATCTGCTTCACAAACTCTCCTAACACAAGCAATAATAGATGACAGCAGGCATAAAATCATACCCCAGAAAGGTGTAATTCCATTAAACATGTACAGCAGTGTGTTTTCAGCATCTGGTTCTCCCCCAGGCCTTGGTTTGGGATGTGAACTTAATCCATTCTATCTGCTTCTATGAATATTGACTAGCAGTAGTATTACTAGTATTACAATCTGTCACTGCAAATGTTTAAGTTATATCCTTACACATTTGAGACCTCTCAGTCTCTATAATTTTCAGTGCAAATCCTACTTTTGCATTATTACCTCCCTGCCTTGTTGTCTCATTTTGTTCTTTCATACTCTTCTTGTATTTTGGTCACAATTTATGAGTTGTGTACCTTCCACAGCCCTAATTTCTGTGTTCCTTATATTCCTCTTCTCAGAGTCCATTTCCTTGTTTATTAATTACACTCTCTTCCCCATCTTCAACCTTCTCGCACTCCCTCAGGTTCCTTGTCCCAATCTGCTCCTCCCCTCAACAGTTGTCTCTTGCCATCTGTTTTTTGTCCTTGACTCAAATGCTGTGATGCTTTTTTTTCATATTTCCTGTGCTTCCATTTCACTTGAGAAGCAATGAAGGAATAACCTATAGCTCTAAGAAAATAAGTTATTAATTAGTTCACAGGTTCACATCCCATGGACCACATTAAGGGGTGTTGAAATTCAGGAAGAGTCTTCCTTGATCTTTGTAACTGTGCTCTGGACCATACTCAGTCACTTTCCAGGTGTGACTCTTGCTCAGACAACTCAAAGTTGTGAGTTGGAAGACAGGAACTGTGAGGAAGGTGTCTGTCAAACCTTTAGAACTTTCCAAGCTGCTATGAAAGGATATTTTTCAGTGGTTTCCAGAATGAAAAGTGGTTTTATCGCTAGGATATTATGAGAAACACCTCTGGCTTAAAACCAAATTCTGCTAAAAGGTCAAGATTTTGCTTTAAAATGTTCCTAAAGTAACTACTGAATTTGTTATAGTTTAACATCAATGAAAGAGCATTTTTCTCTTAGCTTTGTACAGAAATGCCTGAATAATTTTTTTTTGCAGAAATGTTTATAAAAAATTAAATAATTCTTCTACGTGACAGACACCCAGTAGAGAAAATTTGAATCCAAATGCACAATTTTGGCAAAGTTAAAAAGAGCTTCAGTTGGAAACATCCAATAAGAAATATCAAGGAAGAGTAACTCCAAATGCTCCATCTATAATAAAATCTATTTGTATTAAGTTATCAGCTATGTTATTAGCAATGAAAGAGAATATTAACCATCTGTCTGTTTTCCTTTCAAAGTGTTAATATAAAGGATGTAATGCAAGGGCTTTAAAATATCTGTCTTTTGTTAGTCTTCTTTGCAAAAGATGTGACAGACTGGGTAACTATTTAATTTTTTCATGCACACATTCCTTTGACCAGGAATGGCCACCTAGCCAGATGGATATCTGCCTTGCTGCTTGTCCCCAGAGGCTCAGTTAGATGGGGTCATCTGAAGGGGGGAACTGCCACTCTCCAGGGGCTATCAAAATGCCAGAGAAGGGAAGATTGTGAAAGGTTTAGATTGTCTCACCAAACCAAAAGTAGAAGGAAGGACAGAGAGAGACCGCTAACATGGAAACTGCAGTGGTAGAGAGCAAGTCACAAAGGGGCTCAGGCACAGAGAAAGCAGTTTTTATAGCCAGCCTGGGATTTGTTATTGAAAACACAGCACTCTGTAAGGACATAAAAGGAAATGGGGAGATTTTTGTTGCTGCTTTGGTTTTTTTTTGTTGTTGTTGTTGGTTTTTTTTGTTTGTTTTATCTTGTTCTCAATTTTCATTATTTTAAAAAGACTGTTTTCTAGTTTCTGTTTCCATTTTAAGAAAAAGCTTCTGAGCTTAAGAGTACATGTAAGGAACTGAGGAGACAGATCCCCCTCAGAACTTTACTATAATGTTCTATCTCAAAATTTTTTTTTTAAAAAATACTCTTACCCAATACTGAACTACATTTGACTGATAGGTAAAGAACGTTTTAAGTATTTAGTAGGATTCCAGTTATTGTTTTGAAACATCAACCAAAGGTGTAAAGCAACTTTAACACTGGAAAAATTGGAAATAGTATTATAAAATTAACTAAAATCTTTTCTATAGAATATTAGGATAGGATTAAGGTCTGGACAAATGCATTTCTGGTTTTAATTGAAGAGACTGAAGGCAAAACCATTTGGCAGATGTATAGCCCAGTACCTTGTAGTGAAATTTAAAGAGCAATGACATGTAAGAATTTTTTTTAGCATACTAATAACATAATTTAAAGGCAGAAGCAATTTGTTGAGGATTAAATTGCATACTCTCCACATGCAGTAAAAATGTTTTGTGCCCCTCAAAGTGTTTTATTTTCTTAGGGAGAGTATACATGTTAATTGAATAATAAACTTTAAAATAGCATTTTGAAAGCATTATACTCTATTTTTTGCATTGCACATTCAAAACACTGATAGACTAATCCTGCTCATATTAGGTATAGAATGCGTGTTATGGCATAATTATATTTTAAATATACTTGATAGATTTTAGTATGCACTTTAAATGTCATGATACTATGAGAAGCAGCTGTAAAAAATGTCATCTTGGTGCTTCATATTTATGCTATGACTTCCACAGGAGCTTTGAAAGTCTGAAGGAGTGTTAACTGCCACTATTGCCATCTCAGGATGGTGTGTTAATATCTTTCTCCCTGAGATCCTTCTCCTCTACCAGTGCCAATTATGACAAAGATGGTCTCCAGGGATTACTGACAATTTCCTTGATGATGTGTGAGAGCTGCCACTGCCTACTTGGAACACTGACAGTGACTGAAAGGCATGTGTCTTGGCTGTTAAGTGTGTTTAATAGCAGCATGCCACTTTCTGTCATCCCTTGTACCTTAAGAAGAGTCATATTGTCTCCATATGTCTGCTCATGACAGCTCTCTGTCAGTGTGGCTGAAGCTTCCACATGTGCACACGTGTCCGCACATGTGCAGCAGGAGCAGTGAAATGTATGGGATTGTTAATTGTGTTTGCTGAGTGGGTTCCAGGAGTTAAATGGTGCTGATCAGGATTATTAAGGTGCCAATAAAAGAAAGCCTGTGGTAGACAGCGAGAAATTAGTCACACCTGAGACTTGCAGTCCTTTTTTAAACAGTGGTGCTGAATCTAGTTTGGTTATATTGTGAAAATGAATCACAAGAAATGTAGTCTCAAATATATATAATATCACTAGTGATTAAAATTGGGAGAGGATTAATTTTAGGCTTTTACATTGGGTTTTGAAAAGTACCTAGAACTTTGATGGTTTGCTCCAGAACTTGCAAAGAAGAGTATTCATAGTTCTGAAAAGTTTCTGAAATTGTGGAAGGTATCATGGAAATCAGTCAAGTACACAGCCATGGCCGATCTACCTATCAAGGATGTTTTCAGAATTTCCTCGAATCAAAACAGACTCACATCCATTTTATTAGCTTTTGAAATTAAAAAAACAAACAAACAAAAAAAAAATAAAACAAAAACAAACAAACAAACAAAAAAGAGTCTCATCTTCTAAAAATCAGTTAGTAACATCCAGGTATATTGTCAAACATTTACACTTGCAGCATGGTCAAAGGAATCACTCATTTCATATTTGTGTCATTTTGTGTCTTTGTATCAGTGTTAGTCATATCCACATGGTGGTGAGAGGATTAAAACAAGTAAGATTGTCAGAATAGCTTGAATTCCCCAAATTCCATTAAACACCTCCTCCAATTTTTGTGGTTTTATGCAGGGAAGAACTTGAAATTGCACTCTGAAATTGTTTCGCCTTTCAAGTCTGTAAAATCTCAGTGACTGCTCAGTCCTATCTCTAATATTTTGTAGTTAAAGCAGAGCCAATTTTCATGAGATCTGGACTCAATTTATTGCCCTGTGTAAACCTCATGGGTGGAGGTGATTAGGTTTTTCAGTTCTCCATACTCACTTTTCCTGAATTTATAAAAATATACAGTATATTTTCTGAGCTGGAAGACTATGTAGTAATAACTCCTATTATGCATTCACAGTAGTGTTTAGTGAAACAGTCTGATTTTGGGTATTAGTTAGGGATAGGGTCTCTAGATGTGTGTTTCATGTACAGGTTTTTTAACTTTCTTTCATGGTGAGCTGCAGATCTCTTTGTTAATTGATACCTAGGAATAATGCTTTAACTCTGGAAATAACTATGCAATTGATTTAATAAAAAAAAAACTTATTGGAATACGTTTGGTTTTAATTAAATTTCTACACGTGAATGTTAATTAAAATTAATTCCTACTGATAATAACATTATTAACATGTATACAGTGTACAGTTAACAGAAACAGAAATAGAGGCAATTAGAGAAATTAGGTGTTTTCTCTACCAGGAAGGAATATCCCAAAGAGTAATTGCTTATATTCATATATTCTCTGCAGATATTACTAATAGCATCGTTAAATCAATATAACACCACTTTAGAAACACTAAACAGATTTAATGACTGGGGGCTTGATAGGCATGACACTATTGTATTTTCTTTTTAATTGTGTATGACTGTCAGTAGAATTAGGCATTTTCATGTGGCAGGCATGACCTGACAGCAGTGTGTTGGTGCTTCTCAGGTGCTTTTGAAGCTTTTGTTTTCTTACTAAATGACAGCTATGTAAGTGCATATGCTGATCTAAATGTTCTCAACTATTTTCTCAGAAATTTTATTTTGATATTGTGAATTATTATGTTAGATTTATTGCTAATACAGTATCTAAATATTGCCAATGTAGTACATAATATAAGCACATCTAAATTGTTATAATATAAGCAGGTCAGTGTAGAAACGTCCGAGTTAACAGTTTTTTTGCCTTGCAGGATGCAAGGTGACAAAGTAACAGCACCTGTGCAGCTGCTAATATAGGATTTTGCCTACATTTGTGACCAGACCTCAGTGATTTTACTTACCTGTGCAGAAGTGAGTGCTCCCAGGCTTCAGGCTGGATATATTCTGCAGGCATCCCTGCCAATGGGTCCACCTGGGAAGTGCCTACAACCTTGGCAGAACAGTGTACCCCGTTGGCCCAGCCCTCAGCAGCATTTAAGACCCTTTTGCAGACCCAATCGCAATCCTCACAGCTCCCCCTTCTGGGATCTGTTCATTGTTTTAGCATCCAGACAACACCACCTGCAATTCCCACCCAGCATTCCTTTCTTAGGACAAAGTCAGTTGTCCATTAGAGACACCAAAGGAGAGGGGATATGTGCGGGAAGGTCTCTGAGGAAGACCCGACTATCCCTTTTTGCCTTCATAGACACCACTAGAATTATTGTGCACGATTTACCATTTTTGTGTCTTGTCTGGGTGCTAGAAATGATGGCGAGAATAGGCAAGTGGGGAAAAAAACTTTTTTGCTTTTCAGAAGATCAAGTAAAGCCAATAATAAATGAATTTAATTTTATAGCCCTTCTCTGCCCCTTCTGTACTGGGGAAGGAACAAGGGGCTTCGGTGGTTGTGAGTGCTCCTAAGGTGTTCTGGTGTATATTGGGAGATTGTGTAATCCACTGTCCAATCCACCCAGAGTACAGTGCAATCACACCAAAACCCTTGGAATTCCAAATCTTTCTCTTTTAGTAAATCCCAGCCACGGTTTTACAAGGATTGATTCTCCTGACACTTCTGTGAGACAGATACAGTAAATAAATTTACAGAGGGAAATGTCATGACAGAAGAGCTAAAAGGTTTCCCCAGAAGCGTTAGACTCCATGTGAGAGAATTTACAATTTAGCAAGCCTGACTGCCAATTCCTGAATTCAGACGTCAAATCCAAGTGACTCCTTGAAATTTGGATACTTCTTTTTTACTAATGTAAATAGTGTGCTATTATTTCAATTAAGTTAAACTATATTTGTTATCATCTCTTGGGCAGAAAGATGTAGGAGATATGTGCTATTTAAATCCTCCTATGGATAAAACTGTAGTGAAAATCAATGTCAGGAAAATTAGGTGTGTGTGATTAAGGAAGCTAAACATGACATTACATTACACGAATGGTCACCTTGTACTAATAGAGCAAGTTGACTGATTGAAGTCAGTGTTAGGCAGGGTCTGTGCTAACACAAAGAGAAAAGTAGAATTAATATTGAATTACTGGTATTTATATATTATCAGTATGCCTTTATATGCCTTACTGTTGTACTTCTGGAAGGACAATGAAAGATGCTGACAAGCCTTTACGCTTAATTTTAAAAGGTGAAACTTGACGAGCATGCACTTAGGACAGTTAAATGTTACACAGGTTGATGGTGGTTGGAGAAGCATCTGCCAGTACTGGGGCTTGCAGAAGATATGCTATATATCTATATGATCTATAATATGCTATAAAAATGTTCTGCAGGGGCATCCTGCGCTCATAAGATTCCAGCCACACAACAAAACTTGCAGGGAATGGAAGAAAAGATGATATACAGAGAACATGAAGGGAACTGAGATAAGAATTTAAACTTCAAACAATGTACAGAAGATGAAAAATGTGGAAATGGATGGGTAATTATCTCTAAGTTTTATATGCAATATGAAGTCTGTAGACTTTCAGTTATTCCCCTTTTTCACATCTTCACATGCCATCTTTATGACTTTTTGTCAATGGATGCCATGGACATCCAGTCAATGTAATTTCAAAAATCTGTTAGCTGGGGAAGAATGGCTCAGGCACAGGCTTCCATTTAAGAGCTAATTTCCTTCCTAGAGGCCAGTGGCTAGAATCATAGAATTGTTTAGTTTGGAAAAGACATTTAAGATCATTGAGTTCAACCATTAACCCAGCTCTACCAAGTCCGCTACTAAACCGTGTTCCCAAGTGCCACACCTCCACGTCTTTTGAATTCCTCCAGGGATGGTGACTCCGCCACTTCCCTGGGCAAATTGTTCCAGTTTTCAACAACTCTTTAAGGAAACAATTTTCTCGTAATATCCAATCTGAACCTCCCCTGATGCAAATAGAAATTGTTTTCTCTTGCCCTGTCTCTTGTTACTTGGGAGAGGAGACTGGCCACCACCCATCTATAACCTCCTTTCAGGCAGTTGTAGACAGTGATAAGGTCTCCCCTGAGCCTCCTTTTCTCCAGACTAAGCAACCCCAAATGTTCAAAACTCCTCACTTCTACATCCAGGAAAGGAAACTTAACCTGGGAATTTGAGCAGGAATGTTCAGTTTCAACTGAGGCACAAGGCTTGTCACAGAGTGTCTGAGAACATGAGAAAACACAGCAGAAGTTGTCCTTTACAGGCAACCCAAAAAGATTAAATTGCACAGAGCATCATGAGGCCCAGTAAACATACTAACTAGGTCTGGAAGATTTTTTCTTCCAGAAATTTTCCTTCTTTTGGGGAATCTGAATGTATTTTGACCAAGGCTTCCTTTCCCCAATTCTTCTGTGAGGAATGAGAGAGTTAGCCATGATATTGCCTATAATTCTGAGGTCTGGAATAGTGTGACACCTGCTGTCAGTGGCCTGAAGACCGTGTTGAGGGATGCTTACTGTCACTCTCATTGGCATTGAGAGTGACATTGAGAATTTATTTTATTACTGTTCCCACAGATTAGTAACACAAACCACGTGGTGTAGTGGGCATTTCTAGAGGACATTTCAATTAAATTACTACTGAATATACAAATGTTATGAAATCAAAAGGCATTATGGACCTTAATTTGTAGCCTACAAGAAAGTTTAAATAGCGTATTTAAAGTCACCTTGGAGTTAATTGAAAAATAAAACAAACATAGCAGATTAAAAAAACAGCCTTACTCTTCTATCACTGTTTTATGGAGAGAAGGGATCAAAATTATTACTGTCTGTCTAAAACATGCCTTCTGAAGAAAGAATACAACTTTTAAAATTAAGTAATTGTATCCTTACAAATGGAAACTACAGAAAAGAAAATAGAATGCTAAAATATTTTTACTACTTTTAAAACATAATAATGTAAATGTATAATTAATGATACATTTTTAACAAGCAAAGTAGTGGCTTCACATGACAAAGTCTAAAATATGTTACCTTGACTTCTACATAGTTGCAATCTGTTCTGGTGTCTGGAAACACTATGTTGTAATAAAATGTGAAATTTCACAATATCTACTGTTGGGGTTTTTTTAATATAAAAAGAACACTAAATACACTTATAAAACAAATCAAATAATAAATCTAACTATTATATCATCTATGTTTACTGGTAAGCATATATACTAGAAAGTAAGAACACAATTAATAAAGAGTGAGAACATATATAATTAAGAACTCTTTATAATCAATGTTTTTGTGTTCATATATTAATATATTTGAAGACAATATTTGGATGTCAATGGATCTCTGTTCTCTTCAGTCTCATTCCTGCCGCCATAGGTCTGTCACATAACAGGTGGCATATGGGCAAGCAGCTGAGTTGTAACTGGGTGCATCAGACTGTCCCAGGGCTGCCAACTGCAGGATGGGGATGCTGGTTTATATTAGTTCAGTAAGCTGGGAGTGCATACAGTGTGCTGGCACTGAGCCTGCTTCCTTGGCAGGTGTGATCCAAGCACCCTGCCATGTATACACTGTTCTGGGAATATCCTGTCAGCACTGCCATATTTCTCAATCACAGGAAAATATCTATATTCTTCAAAATGTACAACTATGTGTGGAAGTTAACACTTCTGCAAGAATGTCTCTGATGCCAACAGATTGGTAGATGGCAAGCCATGTATGCATTATTTATGGTACAAAGCAAGATGAATGCATGAGGGAAAAAATAGAGTAAAACCATGGAAGCTGAATGCCAGGGAATATGCACTGACTGAAAATGAAGAATTTGTACTCTCCTAGTCCTCCAAACACAGACAATACATAGGCACAGTGTTAATCTCTTGTCTGCTTGCACAGATATTGGGTGTGTCTGTCAAAAACTATTCATCATGTAAACAATTTCTAAGAATCATGCTTTACTCTAACATTTTGCATTCATTTTCTTCTTGTTTCCCTTCTCTGTGAAAATACAGCACTCCTTTCCCTTGCTTTAATTCCCAGAGAATATGATAGTACTTCTATCTTCTACTGTCAAATCATTAAACAGTCCTTGTGTGCTATTGTGTGATCAAAATTGGATGGGAGTTGGCTTTCCCAAACCCTCTTCTTGTTCCTTCCTTCTCTGAATTGATGTCATCTGCCAGGCACCTGGAGCTCAGCACTGGGGACAGCTCCTGAGTCACATCCATGTCCCTGACGCTGACTTCTTTTGTGATCATCAGAGATAACAGACCAATGCTTTTACAATTTTTATTGCACTTCTGATAAATAATTCAAGCACTCAAACTGGCATTCCAGAACTCATGGACCTGCTGAAAGTACCATACACTGTTACACCAAAAAATTGGGAAAGTACTGGATATGCCAAAAGTAGCAGAGAAGGCTTTTTTATTCTTGTCCTGGCGTGTCCTGGCAGTCTCATTTTTCATCCTCCAGCTGCTGTGAGTAGGAAGCTGCCTCTCTTCCTAGAAGAGTCCTATTAGAGTATTTTTATAGTCTAGGTTTTTCCATTTGCAAAATGAATTTATCTATTCTGCAAGGCACGAAATTTCGTTACTACATAAATATAATAGATGCAAGTTTTTATACAAGGAGAAACTTTCTTCTCCTTATCCTCATCCCCATCCCCATCATTGTGCTCAATATCATCTTTGTTCGCATTATTATTATTATTATTCATCTCTTTTTTTTTTCTGTTATATTGTACAAGGATAATACTTTTCCCGTCCTTTAAATATGCATCCTTCTTTTTCTCTGGACCAGTCTATTGCTGCACTCAGTTTCCTTCATTTGCTGTCTATGAGAGAATTGCAATAACCTCTTCTGTAACAAGTTATCTTGTCATTTTATCATTTACTATAAAATGTTTTGAGAGGTTTGTTTGAAAGCTGCGGTATGAAAATGAATTAAATTTTACTGGTTTATCCTCAAGCAGATGTTGTGCTGAGTTGATTCCCCTTTTTCTCCCTTCTAGATTTGACTTGTCATCTTTTTAAACAGATTTTTGTCCTTCTGTTTTAGTTGGGGTTTCTTTTTTTCTTTCTTTTTTTCTTTTTTTTAGTGTTTATTGATTCAGTACATAAAACAACTTGCACTTAGCAGTTTTCAAAAACATTCTTTTTGGTAGTGTCTTTCTCTCATAGAATAAAATGAAAACTAAACCAAAACAAAACCCTGAGAATAATGGATCTGCAGAATGCAGTTGCCTCAACAAAGACCTCACATTGAGCCTGTGAGCCACCACACAATTGAAAACACACACGTGAAAAGGGCCAGATGAGGTAAAGTACCTAACATAGGACCATTCTCTTTGGTACATCAATCTCTGCAGTTAATTTTTAAAATTTTCAGCTCTGAGACTTTATGCCAACTGGTAAAAATATTTGTCATGTACTAAATAAATTGAGGATCTGCTTTGCCCTCTAGATCTGTATTAATGAGGCAGTAATGGCATCAGAATGTTATGTGGGAACACCTGAAATTTGATGAATTAATCAAATTAGTATGTATACAAGGGCCTCTGTATATGACTTGATTTTAAAGCTCTGTGCTGGCCCATATGAAATGAACAGAAATTCTTCAGATTTGCACACAACAGAATTGCTACTCGTGGATAGACAGCCTCTGGCTCTAAGTCACCCAACCAAAAAAGGTCTGAGAGGATATTGGTCACCTCTCTGTTCACATCAATAGGTTGGATTCTGACATAGGGAAAGATAAGTTTTGATGCTGACATGGTGATCTCTCAGACTAATCTTTCTGCATGGATGAAAGACTGTAATCCACAGTAAGAAAGGTATGACCTCACTGAAGTCAGAGGGAGTTTTACCAGATATTTAGTGGAAATTGTGTTTGATACCTGTTTATTAGTACTCTCAGAAGTAAAAGTATTCACAAAATAATGAATCCTATACAAACAGCATCAAACAAACAGTTCTGCAGGAGCTTATTTTTTCTGTCAAACTGTCTGCCCTCACTTGCAGATCAGTGGAAAACAGATAAAACTGGAAAACTGGTTGGACTCTCAGCCTTTTGTGAGATTAAGAACAAGACAAACAAGTAAATTATAGAGTAAAGTGAATCAGTGACACTTCAGGAAAAAAGGTGACAATTCTAACTACACTCTCTCAGCCCTGTTTCATACCTCTTCTTCCTTGCCATTGGTCTTTAAAGACTGTTTTCTTCCTTTAAGAAATCCCATTTCTTGCCACTTATTTCTCACTTAGATTTGGAATACACTGTAATAATATGATTTGCTAACATGTTAAATAATTGCACAATCACAAATGAAGGATTATGGCTTTCAGCAGGGGATGTGATGATTAACTCTTCTAATAAATCGGATATATGGACATGAAGCAACACGTACTGACAGATTTCTGCAGAACCATGCAAGGTATCAATTTTCAAACAAAGCTATCACAGAGAATTACTTATCCCTTTGAAATGACTGTGAATACTTTTAATTTGTTTTTGTATTTCTATATATTTGGTAAGACTGCAATCTTCAGAATGACAGAAACACTTGCAAATACCCAGTTGACTGGGCAGCTATCATATGGATAGGTTTTCTGTTATTACCCATAGCATCTTGGTTCCATTCATTCTCCTGTAGGAAAAATATGGTGGTGTGGCTGTGACACTGTTTTGCTGTTGGAAATGGCCTGGTTTTGCTAAAGATTTTCTTCTGTCCTTTAGGACTCTGATTACTATTCGCTATTGGTTGTTCAAGCTGGCAGTGACAAAATAACAAAGAGAAGTCCAAGGGCAATCAAGAGACTTCAGGGGCCTGGAACAATCAGTAGAGAGATCAAGAGCACAGGAAGTGATTTCCTTGATTCTTCCAGTAGCAAGAAGTAGTATTGGTAGGAATAGGGAGATCCATCAATCAGGTCAATGCATGGCTGCGGGGCTGTTGTCAGCAGAAAATGTTGGGGTTGTCAACCATGGGATGATCTACTCGACTACTGACACCTGATGGGTTGCACCTATCACAAGGGGAGTTCAAGCACAGGCGTGCTGGTGGGACTTGTTGACAGAGCTTTAAACTAGCTTGGAAGGGGGGAAGGCACAAAACCAGGCTGGCCAGTGATGAGCAAGGTGACAGCGAGTCAAAACTTGAGGAAAGGCACACTAGTGGGATTCCTCAATGTGTCTCAGGAGGTGTTGGCTACAATGTAGCACACCTGAAATGTTTCTGCACTAATGCCTGGGGCGTGAGGAACAAACCAGAGGTGCCCGAAGGTGTGGCCCAGTCCCAGAGATTTGACATCACTGACATAAGTGAAACCTGGTGGGATGAGCCCTGGAGTGCCCTGTTGGACAGTTATGCACTTTCAGGAGGGATAGGCAGGGCAGAAGAGGTGGAGGGGTGGCACTGTATGGAATAGAAGGCTTAGAATGTATGGAGCTCACATGCGGCAATGGCACAGTTGAGAGTCTCTGGATAAGAATCAAGGGGCAAACAAATAATGTGGATATCACTGTGGGAATCTTCTACAGACCTCCTACCCAGGACAATGACTCTGACAAACGATTTTTTGAGGAGTTAAGGGACACTTCCAAGTTAACTGCCCTTGTCCTTATGGGGGACTTCAGCTTGCCAGAAATGACCCAGGATCATCACCCAGATGATACAACCTGTGGCAGAAGATTCAAAAAAACCTGGATGACAACTTCATGGAACAGATCTTAAAGGAGTTGTCTCAGAAAGAGGTCCACCTTGATCTCGTTCTTGTCAACAGAGAGGATTTTGCTAGCAAAGTGGAGATTGGTGGCCGCCTTGGCCACAGAGACAGTGAGGCAATCGAGTTTAAAATCTCTGTTGACAGAAGTGCCAGGAAAATCTCACCTCTGGACATGAGGAGAACATATTTCAGCCTTCTTGGGGAATTATTGAGTAAGGTCCCCTTGGAAAATGGTTTTGCAGGTACCAGGATCCATCACTGCTGGTCACTTCTTAATCAGCTCCTAAGGGCCAGGAGCAGGTAATTCCTAAATGTCGGAAGTCAAGCAGGTGAGGCAGAAGGCCAGCTTGGCTGAATGGGAATCTTCTCTAAGAAATAAGGCAAAAAAAAAAGGAGTATGCCTAGTGGAAGCAAGATAAGGTGACACGAGTATCTGCTTCTGCATCTAGGATGGGACAAGCCTGAGGAATGAGACGCTGGAAAGAAGCACCATGGAAAGGCACCTGGGGGTCCTGGTTGATGGCAAGTTGAACAAGAGCCAGCAGTGCCCCAGCAGCCAGGAGGGCCAACCCTGTCCTGGGGGGCATCAGGCACAGCATGGCCAGCAGGGCAAGGGAGGAGATTGTCCTGCTCTGCTCTGAGCTGGGGCAGCCTCACCTCCAGTGCTGGGGGGCAGCTTTGGGTGCCACAATATAAAAAAGACATTAAATCATTAGACAGTGTCTAAAGGAGGGCTATGAACATGATGAAAGGCTTGAGGGGAAGCTGATGAGAAGATCCTGAGGTCACTTACTTTGTTCAGCCTGGAGGAGACTGAGAGGAGACCTCACTGCAGTCTGCAGCTTCCTTGTGAGGGGAAGCAGAGGAGCAAGCACTGATCTCTTCTCTGTGGTGACCAGTGACAGGACCTGAGGGAATGGTCTGAAGCTGAGTCAGGGGAAGTTTAGGTTGGGTATTAGGAAAAGGTTTTTCACTTGGAGGGTGGTTGGGCACTGGAACAGGCTCCGCAGGGAAGCCCAACAGAGGTCAAAAAGCATTTGGACAACACTCTCACGCACATGGTGTGACTTCTGGGACTGATGCTGTGCAGGGCAAGGAATTGGGCTTGATGATCCCTGAGGATGATCCAACTCAGCTTATTCTGTGAATGTGTGATTCTGTGACTCCACACCTTAGAGCTTTACTGGTGTGCATATTTCACCTGGTCTTTGATTACTCATGGAGTATATATAAATATGCATCTATTTCAATTAGTTCTCCAAATTTGTGGGTTTAATCAAATCTTATATCTTCTTAAGCTCTCTACATATTGGATAGGTAATGAGAAATTCCACCTTTTGGCAAAATGCCCTGGACACCTCCTTATTTCTCCAGCAATTGTACAGAGAGATTATGAACATCATCCACCACTGTTTTCTGAGACAAAAGGAGCTTCTTATAAAGTTGATATGCACAATAAAGCAAGAATCAATCTGTCACCACTGTGAAGCATGTATAATATCAGACTTATTAAACCTGTGAAATGGTACCTTCTAGGTGCTCTCATCTCCTCTGAAACACTGAAAGTATCTGTTACTTGGCTGGAAAAGGCAGGAATAATTCAGCTATTCATCTTTTATTTTCAGTTAAAAGGTCAGCCTAGCAAGTGGAAACTTCTGGAATGAGTCTTGTTCTTTCTCTCTCCTGTTTTCCACCAATAAGACAAAATCCTTCAGCATAGAATTTTCCCACTGAGAAAAACTGTTTTCCAGGCTCAACATACCCAAACACTTTAAATCAAGTCTGTGGGCAAGCTAAAAGTCTGTGTTTCAGCTGGAACTGATCCTGCTACTTATCTGCAGTCTTTAAATCATTACAGAACTTTGCATGATTTGTCTGAAATACTGCTGATTTCAGCACCAGTGGCTGTTGCCAAGGATTTTGTCCCACTGTTAGCAAGTAAAAAGATCTGGAAAACCTATATTTGAATAGTATTTTCTTATTTTTCCCTTGACTTCAATTGAGAATAATTTCTACAGCACTTCCAGGGAAGAGCTCTAGCATTCTACAGGACTCAATATTAGGTTTTCAATATTAGGACTCAATTCAGGTTTCATTCATGTAGTGGTAAGATGTCCAGCATTACAGGAGTAAAGAGAGACAGACATTACTATTTGCTCAATGATCAAAGATATGAAAAGGGTTGAAGGTCACTGGCATCTCCATTGTACCTATCAAGGAGATAAAACATGCAATTATTACTGTGATCACTTTGCATCTTCTCAGATTAAGGCACTTCATACAGTTTTTAAGGAATTATCTGGAAAACTGAAGGGGTAACAGGTCCTTCACTGTTCCAGATTAGAGAGACAACTGTGGAAGAGACTAATCTTGTGAAGAATTATCAGAAATGTAGTGAAAGCAAGTGCTTCTTTAAAATGACATGGAGAAAACACTGCAGAGACAGAATGTGTCTGTAGCACTTGTATGTGTACCCAATGTCTTGGGAAAATGTGGAAGTCAGATTACAGAGAGGAGCTTGATGCTCTCATGTCAGTACCACTCTTCCTCTGGAATAAAGTGCAGGAAGTATGTACATTTGGCACATTCTGTTTTCTCTGGTTTGGTTTTATTAAATATTTGGTGAAAAATCAGCAACACCATTCAGGAGGGATCTCTGGGTGGAGGACTGACCACTATCTAAATGAGTAAGAGAATAACAGAGCAGAAAAGAACCCAAATAGCCAAGAAAGAAATCAAGCACAAAGAGTGCTAAATTAATCCTAATCAGGTAGGTGGAGTTAGTTTTAAGTGGTCCCCTTATTACGCACTTTGGGTCAGTCTGCCATTTAACTGCATTCTCTTATTTGACTCCTGCTTCTATGAAAGACTGTCAAGGTTTCCAAAGATGGCTTAGAACCAGAATCCTTTAGTCAGTCATCTGCTAGGACATTTTGCTTTTTTACCCTTACTTGACCAAGGGAAACCATCATTGGTTCTCAAATTATCCTGCTTTCTGCCAAAAAAATATGTTTGATCTACTGATAGTAGTTTCTTGTGCCCAACATATATATTTTCCATTCAGGTTTGCCAGAAGGCTTCTTTCTAAGAAGTTACTGTGATCAGCAAAGAATATAGAGGAAGAAAATTAGTCTATCCATGTTCTGCATTTATTTTAAGAAACACAACTGTAAAACAATGATCAGAAGGCCCAATCCTACAAGACAATGAGTACATGAGGCATCTGCTCCAGGTAATGGATGCATACCAATCCTTTGTGCAAAGCAGGGTCTTCCAGTGCAGGCTGCTCAGGGCTATATCCAGCTAGGTTTTGAAAAAGTCCAAAGATGAAGGCTACACACAACATCTCTGGACACCTTTCCTATTGTATGACTACCCTTGCAGTAACACAGGGTCTGTTTACTCTTTTGTTTGGATTTTTTTCCTTCTATGATTCCTGCTAAATTAAAGAATTAATACACTAATTTAATATTGACCTTCAGACCAAAGGTATGAGATTTGATTCAGGAGAAAAATCCTTTTTTTGTCTACATGTATATGTGTGTGCACCCACTGCCCGTGTTTATGGCACCAGATATAAACAGTTTTTTTGAAGAGTACAGAAACAGTACATAACAAACCAGGACCTCAGGAGTGCCCTATCAATAGTTGCCCTCTTTTCCCTTCCTCCCATAACATGATTTTCATGAAAAGGAAGATTCAGGCATATAGGTCAGATAGGTGCTTATCAAATCTTGTACCTCTATGATTTGGGAAAGAAAAAAAGTCTCCAGCCTACAGCTGCAGGTCAGTTTGGAAGTGGCCAAAGGGAGCACTGACTGAGAGGATTGCAGGTGCTGGCTTATCCTTGCTGTGTTGACTGTCCTGGTGCTGACTAAGACTCCAGAGGTCACCTACAGTTTGCCCTCAAAATATGAATAGGTAGGAAATTGTTTCACCTGCAATAGAAGCCTTTTTCAGAAAGATTTATGCTCTAAATCAACTCTCTTACAGCATGGCTTCTTTTGTTAGGAAAGCTTAAAGCATTAAAAGTACATTTTGTGTCTCAGCTTTTAAACAAAGAAAACCTTCTTGCTTTTCAATGTAGCCCTTTTTGCCCCAATTTAATTTTGGATTTGAATTTGGTTTTGTTTATTTGTTTAGTATTTTTGGTTAGTTTCAATCTGACAGCTTTCAACACAAAAACAAACAAACAAAATTGGATTGGAAAAAAAAAATGTTCCAGGATTCTTCTTGACCTCAACAGTTCTGTAGAATCCCTACCCAAACATATGCTTATGCATATACAGATAAGCCAAATTCTGGACTTGTAGATTTATTCTGAGCTTTAATTTTTCACGACTTTGTGAAGTCTGTGGGTCATTCCACTTCATACTACTCAAGGATTTGAAATTTCAGAATTTTCCAGGGGATGGGAAACCTTTACCTACTCCTGTTTAACTTGATAGGATAGTGTCAGAGTTTCTTTAGCGCCCTCAGCGTTAACAGAACATGTGACACTTTATCATCTCTATGTGTGTGTACTCTGAGTAAGGACAGAGACATTAATTAAGATTGGCTTTGATTTATTTTGTTAAAAAGACAATGTTGCATGCACACAAAATATCTCAAAATGTGTATCTATAAAAAAGAGATTGCAGATAGGTGGATCAGTCCGAGGGCCAAACCAGGAGTCTCATTTGAAGGAAGGTCAGGTAAAAAATGGTTCTGAACTCTCATGGTTGCACAAAATATTAGTCTAAGACTATTCTCAGTGAATCTACTTGTTTTTCAACCAGCCATATGTAATCTGCAATATTTGATTTATTTATCAAACTGAGTTAAAAATTAGGTATTGAATAATATTTGCTCTGTTCCAGTTCCTAGTCAGTGCAGAATTTGATGTTCTAACACATAGTAAAGAAGGGAGAAATGCAAAGATATAGGGCAGAATCAGGTGCATTATGACTTGGAGAATACTTGAAACTAGAAATTTGATGCTACAAACTTGATGCAATGGTCCAAAACAGAGAATCTAGACAATTGCAGACAGTCATGGCATTTTAATTTACCTGAGAAAATGGCATCATTGCACAAAAAAAATTAGAAAAATTCCTCACATTTTCTTATGAAACAACATACTTATTTAAAGTATGAAATTTCTGGGAAAGATTATCAATATATCCTTCTTTTCTCCCATGTTTCTCGTCCAGACTGATAATGGCCATTAAGAAGTTCTCAGATAAAGATGAACAGAAAAATCAAAAAGTAGCTATTTAAAATATTCAAAATCTGAGATATCACTCTTTCCCAACTGTATGTAGAAGCTAGCCTTAGGAGACAATTGGGAAATAGGCCTGCAGATTTTTTTCATGGTACTTTTCTTCTGCAGTGGACCATTTTTATCAGATGGAAATATCCTTTCCCTATGAGTTGTTTTCAAGGCCATGATGTCACCTGCACCTAAGAGTAAAGTGTGCAATGTGTGGTCTTAAAGGGTGTGTGCTCATGCATAAAGGCATGGCTGTTCTCAACATGTGCTCTATATCCGAAGGGTATCTGTGATTAATATCACCCAGGGGATAATTGTACAAAAGACCCTCTGTTCTGAAAGGAACACTTCCATTGCTGAAGCTGAAGAATATTAAACGTTAATAGTGATACTTTATGCTGACGTAGCACCTCTGTTCTAAGGGTATCGGGCATTGCATTAATGTCAATGAGCTTCTCTGAGCATCCTTTCCTGGGAAAACTTATTAGTCAAAAGCCTAAACAGAGGTTTAGCAGGATTCCTCCAGCTGTCAAAATGCCCAGCAGGTTTTGAATCCTTGCAGAATGGACAGGTGTTCTTTTTGACAGGTTTTTGGACTACATCTCTGATTTTGGCTTTCTAAAATCAGGCTTTTGAGGACCTGGTAATGCCCATGTTTTTTACTCTAAAAGATGTAAGACCATATTCAGAGGAAAGTATATAATGAGAAACAACACTGGATCTTTGGAGAGATTCTTCACATGCTGCTTGTATAAAGCAGTAGTGTACTAGGCCTCAACCAGCATCCAAGATGTCGTTGTAAACTCTCCACAGGATGATGGAAAATTAAAGCAAGTTTGAAAAAAATGATCTGACATGGACATTGTTGATCAGTTCACTTGCTCTCAGGACTGGGTGTCACAAAGGAACATATGTACCTTTTTTTTGGAATGATAGATTTATTCCGTAAATTCAGTCCTGTCACCAGTCATATTATAAATTTTGTAATGATTTTTTTTTCTTGACACCATTCACATAATTGTACACTTTCTTAAAATTATCAGCTTTCTTTTAAAAAGGCTGCTAATGATTCAATTGCATGTTGTAGTCTCAGTATTAAAATCCAATTTATTTTACCATCTTTGTTTCTAACCTCTTTATTTTTTGGGGAAGATGTTGGCTTCAAGTGATGAAAATAGCTTTGCCACAGATATGTGTGGAGAGTAAATGAGATCTCTGCAGATACAATCGAATCTGCTGTTGCCTTTCTACAAAGCATTTAGAATTGGTTCTTTTCTAAAATAGGATGTTGGACTGATCCTTGATCTGGTATGTAAATGTCATGTCCCTGCAGTGTTAGCTGCAGAAAGGACTCCACTAAGGTCCCAGAAAAGACAGATGAAGACCTCCTTTTTTCCTTCCTTTATTCCTTCCTTCCTTCCTCCCTCCCACTCCATCCCCATCCCCTTCCATTTCCAGACAGTGCCTAAATTGATTGCTGGAGTGAAACTTTAGCAAGATATTTGGGTTTTGTTTAACAATTGCTACCTCGCACTTAGCTCTGTACCATTCCACTCCTCAGTCCACTCCTGCTTCTTGCAACTCTCTGCTGTTCCCTCCCCTTTGCAGCTGTGCCACAGCTGGGACAAAAGCTCCATTTTCAACCCAGCACAAACCAGTTGTGCCTGAGTGGAGCAGGACTGCATAAAGTCTGTCTGTAGTTGAGACAACTTGTCTGTATCTATGATTTCTACCCTTTGTAATTACCTTAAGCAGTTAAGCTTAATTTTTTCCTGGTTTATGACTCCCTTTTTCCAGCGGGTGATTGGGGCTTTCTGGAGTTTCCTTATTTGCTTTCTTGGTAGAGAAGTGGCTTTTCTCTATTTTTGAAAAGTCAAATTTAAAAAGGAAACAAGCACTGCCACTCTAAAACCAAACCACCATTCTTTTACAGTATTTCCAGACTTGAAGTCTTCGAATGTGTAGAGTCTGGAGGTCATTTGGAAAAGACAAGTTGACCTTACAATTACAGGCATTTGAGTGCTTGAGCTATGAGGTTAGGATGTGGATAGCTCTTGTTTGAATCCTATGTTCTAAAGTAGGCCATGTTACAGATGATTCTTGGATCATAGAACAGTGTCATCCTTCTTTTCCTCTCCTCATCTATCTGCAATTCTCTATCCCCCCCCGCTCAGCACGTTACCCACTGCACAATGGCCAAATAACTTCTATCTATAGTGATTTCAGATGAAGGGAAAAAACATACTATATTTAGTTCTCATATAGATTTTTAATACCTTACTCATGTGGCCACTGCATGCTAAAATGTATTATATGCCAAAATTTTTGAGAATTTACCATTTTCTTGTTTTGTTTGTTTTTTTTTTCTTTTTTCTTTTAGGCAATATTGATGAAGTTCACAGAGCCATTCTCAGAGACATTCTGTGAATTCTTCATCAAAAATTTTATAGAAGCTTTCCTCTGTTTATTTTAGGATTAACCGATTTAACTGCTCAACAATTATAATTTTTGGACCTTTGTCTTATCTTCCAGACTGAGTATCCTTGATACCTACTGGAGTTTTATTATAAACTGCATTTTTTTTCTCCTCGAAATATTTCAAGCCTGGCAGTTCTCAAACATAGCTTTTCAACACAGCAAAATAAGCTCATTCAGTGTTTAAAATATAAATAAAATAACAGATATTTTCTACAAAGCCTGTTAAAGAAAACAACTATTAAATTGTCCTGTGACTTCCTTTCATGGCTTCTGTTAAACTGTCATACTCTTTTAGGTTTTCTATCATCCTTTTTCAACTCAATGCTCTCTGTGTGAGATTGGAAGAGATGATCAACACCTTCAGAAAAAGAAAAAGCTTTCTAGAGCACAATGCAAACTTATTTGTATAATAGCAGGATCTCAAATTGTAACCTTGCCAAAGCCCACTATTTGAAAATCTCATTGACAGTTCCAAGTTCTGCAGTCCTGGAGATCTCTGGGTAGCACCTGAATAGACCTGCATCAAGTATTTCTCCACTTGTGAAGCTTTTCTGCCAGGTGCTATCCAGCTTGCAGGAGGGGATGAGACTCTTTCTGTAGTTTATTAACACTTTTGCACCCCCAAGTGTGTTGATGCTCTAAGTTTGTCACATAGGTTAGTTTAATAAATCAGTTTTCTGCAATCCTTGTATGTGTCTCTCTTGTTGAAGATAGATAATGTTCTTTCCAGGTACTTCCAGGGTCTCCAGGAGCTGAAATCCCAAAATTCAGGAGAAAGGGGGCAAAGGAGAAAGTGTTAATGGGGGTTGGGACCTGGAAATGAAATGGGAGAGTCCGGAATACCACCTGATCTGGGGTGGGTACTGTAACTTTTGTTTCATTAGAGTGCAAAATCTGCTTCATCTGAGAGCCTAGCTTTCAGTTTTTAAACAGTAATATTGATGTTTTTGAGAACAGCATTCAAATCAAAGTACTACGGGGGTAAATATATTTATATGGCCATTAAAATAATAATCACAGAGTATATTTAACAAAGTTTTAGTAGAAAAACACACTAAGGAAAGCAGGAAGAGAAGCAGAAGGATGATTTCAAGTTGGTTAAGGAAAAATTTTGCATTCTGGTAAACTAAACAGAAGAGTTTTGGAGATGAAGAAAAACTCTAGTGAAAATCAGGTTTGTCAACAACTGTGTTACAAATATGTCTATTTACAGGACTGATAAAATTAGGGGGATGAAACCACAAAAAACTTGAAAAATTAAAAGTTGCAAAAGATCAAAGAGATTATTCATTTTGTCCTTTATTTTTTATAAAAAAAGAAGAAAGAGAGGTAAAAAATAGTTTGTTTTGGTTTGACCTGGATGATTTACTTGCTCAAGGCATGATTTTATGAGTCTGTCTGTGCAGAGCATAGGCTGTTATTCCCAACCCAGTAGCAGGGATTGTACTTAAAAGAGGTCTGCACTGAGATTTCCCAAGATCTTCTCAAAAAATGGAGGCCAAATTGAGAAGGATTTTTTTAAAAAACAACACAGCAATTGGCAGGTGACCTTTGGGGTCATGCAGTTCATTTTCTGTCAGCAATTCAAATACTCAGGGTATCTTCTTCAGGACAACAAGGTACAACACAAAAACTGTGAACCCTGTTAAAACCCCAATAGAGGCTTTAGCAGAATGAGTACTGTAGTAATATGTTTTACTTTAGACAGAACAATGCAAAAATCAATTAACTTTTCAGTGCTTTATGATTTGTATTTTTTTCTCCTGTAAGTGCTACTTGTGTGTTTATTTACACAGATCTGAACAGGCTGAACTTGACATGAAAGGGAATTCTCATGTACCACATTAAGCATGTAAGCCACTGTTCACAACTTGAGGGTATTATCAGCTGCATTCGTTGAAGGGACTAACCAAAATTAATCAAAATTCACAATTGGAAACTGCAAACTTAGTCCCAATACTAGAGCTGACTTCTGATTAGAAATAGTTGGGATTTCTCTGTGCTCAGTTTTGGGTCTACCTTGGACATACTCCTGAGATTCCTAAAACCAGAAAAAGAAGTAGAAGAAAAGGTCAAGTAAGTGGGTAATCAGAAAATTGCTGCCAAATCAGCATTAATTTTATTAATAGGGTCATTTCTTTACTACCAAATATTGAATTACAGGAAAAATTGACGTTTAAAAGCTCTTTTCATATGAAAGTTTCATATTTCTGTCTCAGTAACTTTAACAAGGAATTAAATTTTTAACAGATAATTTTTATAATACCTATTTATTTTTATGTTGAAATTACCTTGTAGTTACCTTACAAAATTTAAAGGCAGCTGTAGCAATATAAAACTTGAACTTTATTAACCCTATGCTGCCTATGAAATGTCCTTATCAAGCTGCCTATTGCATAACAATTTGTCATGCAGCAGTACTGTGCTGGAATATTTTCTCCTTTCCTAGAAGGCCTGTATAATTTGTTTCTGTCTTTTAACTTTTGTTAGCTATAGAAGAAACCAGCATTTGGCATTTTTCAGGCTACTTGTAATGTACCATGTCTTTTTTGCATAATGAGTCAGTCTAAAGCTTTGTCCCACTGAAATTATTTAACAGGCCTCAAAAGTAAAGCTCAAATGCAGTTATGAATTTGCTGACCTTTCAACACATTCAGCAACTGCAGGTAGACTATTCAGATCATCCACTTTAATCCCATCACAACCTATGTGTCCTCATTAAGAAATTAAAAGTAAATGCCTCTTGTTCTAGACAGAAACATACTTCAGTGTTAAATATGAATGTAGATACACCATGTATATATTATATGAATTTGTATGTATGCATACATATATATACACACCCACTGATACATATAGGAAAGGGAAAACCAGAAACTTGGAAATATGAAGTACATATGAACTACAATCAAAATGCAATTCATTAACCACTGACATTCAGACTTATGAAATAAAATCAGAAATATGTAATAGCTGTAAGAGCTATCTATCATTTTCTTTGTTTAAAGCTCTCTGAAAGATAAGTGGTTACTGTTGTGTTGATTGCTATTCTCCCTTTAGTTGCCCATTTAAATTCAGTGATATTATACCTGTCTGTACTTGATACTTGAAGCAAGAACATCTTTATTCTGCTTTGCCTGTTATTGCTTTTCAGTATTCTGCTAGAGCTGAAAATTCTCAGCTGACAAGTCTTTTTGTGCTCAGTTCCACATAAGCTTCCAGTAAGACACGTCTCTCCCCCCTAAAAGTTCAAAGACTAAATGACAAACTGGCTAAAAAAAAAATTTTGAAAAAAGTAAAGTATCATCAGTGTTTTATGGGTAAGAAGATAGAGTAGCAGAAGGAAATGAGACTTGCTCTTCAGTGCACACACAGCGAAATCAAGAACTTCCTGTTTTCCTACTGCCATCACTACAAGACCCTCAATTCTATCTTCGATTTAACTTTCTTTTATACCTTCCCCCTGCACCTGCTGTTCAATATCAGGGGTTCAGATTCTACAGAATGACAAGGTGAGCATACAAATGTGCAAGGTTGTAGATGTAACCAAGATAATTAACATGGAGAGGCATGCTCAGCATATTTTTACTTTTTCTTTTCACAGATAACATCTTTCTTGCCTTTGAATTTAAGAAGGGGTACTATATAGTATTCCTACTGCAATTAATTGATGAATAAATTTTCCCCCTTGAGTTTCTTCTTTGCCTGGAAACCTGCCACTATGCAACCTAAATAAGTATATTCGAAATAAGGAAAAGAATAAAGAGAAAGATAGAGGAGCAGGAGGGGGGAAGGAGCAAAAGAGAAGAAGTAGCTGAGAGGTGTCAGTTACAGTATTTGTATTCTGAATTTATCCTCTTAACCCCACTTGAAATTCTACAGAAATTTGGTACTTCAGGTAAAACTGATCTTAGGCACTTTCAACTCACATGATGATTATTCGCTCAGAAGTTCACTAAGGTCTATCTGACTGTGGCAGTATTACAGGAGGTCATATTTTTTTCAAAGAGGAGCAGTTCCTGAATATTTTTTACAATTCAGTGTGCAAAAATAAGCAATATCAATATCAATCACATTTTCCCATATACTTCCCTTGCTTGTTTTTCTTCATTACTGTTTCTTAAAGATTTTACAAGAAAATGCCACACTTTTTTTAACAATAGAATTATTCATGCCTTCTGTTAGAGTACAGCAAAGTTGTCATAGATTATAATATCTTATTACATTCTAAGATTTTCAGTATAACAGTGTGAAGATGTGGGACCAATCACAGCTACAGGTAATTAATATTTTCAGAGTGTTTGGGAACTTTAAGTAGTATATAGGCCCACTGTGCTAGAACCTGAATATGTACTAATAAGTTTCTGATGTAGTTGCATTTGAGAATGTGAGATAATAATCCAAAGAATGAAACTATGCAAGAAATTTATATATTTATACGCATGTGTACATACACATACATATAAAACAATAATGAGAAGGTGTTTTAAAATAATATTGTAGTTATTTTTTGTCATAAGCTGAGGTATTGTTCTAATCAAACATATATGATCCCATAAAAAGTGCCTTCCCCATTGTTTGTGCAGAATGTAAAATTGTACACAGGTATGAAAGCTGTTGAAATATAAGGATTGAAAGTTGAAATCTAAAGACTTTTCCTAGCTAGCTTCCCAAGGCTAGTCGATCAAGCACAAATAAGTGAGGCAGATATGTGAAGCAATATATTGTCAAAGAAATGGAAGGTGTCTTATGCTACAGATCAGAAATGAGGAGGCAGACAATAAAACAGAAAATATATCCAAATAGAACTAAGTATTTTCAACAAACTAAGACATGCCTGTGGAGCTTATTACCACAGGATATAGACAGGACAAAGGATAGATGGAAATCAAAGGTGGGGAATATATGTGAATTAGAAGAATTCTATCAGGAATTAATGCTTGAGAAAGGAAGAGAATCATAATTCCTCAGGAGTTAAAATGAAACAAGAGTTAGAAAGGAAGCTCTTCCAAGTGCTGATTAGCCTCTAATTGTCTCTAACAGGGATTTTCTGAAATTGCTTAGTGGCATAGGAATCTAATGGACAACATAAAACCACAGATCTTATCTAGGATGTGTCTGGTGTTATCCTATTTGGGAAATTTAATTTTTTCCTGATTCTTGTCAGCTACCAGTGTCTGGTAGAAATTGTGATTTTTAAATAATATATAAACATTAAGATTTTATTTTTTATTGTTGCTACAAAGATCTCTGGATGGCAGAAACTGTTCTTCCTGTTAATTATAGGCTAGATTAAGACAGGAAGGAAAACCCAGAGGGCTGAACTAAGTGCAATGTTTCTTTCTTTTTCATCATGTGAAAGAATAATTAGAAATATTTGTACCACTTTTGCTAGCCTACCTGTAGCTTTTCATACGTACATCATATCCTCCCGCATTTTTTGCCATTCCTTTAACAAAATAGTCCAAGACTCCTCCCTGCAGAAGCTCCAATGCTTTTCTCATATTCCTCTGTTTGAAGTAGAATGGTATAATAGAAAATGGCAATCCTCATGCATCATTCTTTTGTATAAAATTGCAATATTTTTGGTATAATTTCCTAACCTTATTCCTTTCTTATTATATGTTTTGTTTGTCTTTCAGCTGCTAGCAAAAGTAAAAAGTAAAATCAGTGGGGTGAGCTGTTGGAAAGGATGCTGGGTGAGATCTGTTTCCTAAAAGAAAGCTTTTGATGGAACAGATAAAAAGTTCTTTGGCCCATGGCACCACAAAGTTTTTTGCACAGGTGTTTGAGGTTATATATGAGCATATCTACACCTTCAGTGGCATGAATTAAGGACAAATATCAGATCCTGCATCTGGGAAAGTGTAAACCTGGATGTAGACTGGGGGACAAGTGGCTGGAATGCAGCCCTGCAGGAAGAGATGTGAGGGATGTGGTTGATGGTGAGCTCAACATGAGTGAACCATGTGCCCTGGCAGTCGAATGAGCTGTCAGTATCCTGGGGTGCATTAGGCACAGCACAGCTCCCTGCTGCAAAGGAGTGACTGCCCCACTGCACTCAGCTCTGCTGCAGCCTCACCTCTAGAATGTGTGCTGTTTTGGGCTCCATGATATAAGGACATAAAAATACTAATTTGTGTCCAAAAGAGATCGAGGCAGATGGAGAAAGGACTAGAAGGTGTAATTTAGGAGTAGAGGCTGAGGACACAGGCTTGTTCAACTTAGAGGAAACTGAGGGGTCACCTCCCTGCTGCCTGCAACTTGCTAATGAGGGGGAGCGAAGAGGGAGGTGTTTCTCTGCTGTCCCGTGATAGGAGGTGAGATTGGATATTTGGAAAATATCTTCACTGAGAATGTGGTCTAGCACAGGAAAAATCCCACAGGGAAGTGGTCCATGGCTTTGTCCCTACCTCTCAGTGTTTGAGAAGAATTTGAACAATGCTCTTAGATATATAGCTTAACTTTTAGGTTGTCCCAAGTGAAATCAGGAATTCGATCTAATGATTACGGTTGGCCCCAGCACATTCAATTATATGATGAATTTTTTTCTGAACTAAATGGAAAGATGAATGGGAAAAACTGTGGAGAGATTGGAGTCTAAATAGACAATTTATTGGAGTAACATGTTTAACACATTTATCAAATCCTTTCTATTCACGATAAAGAGGGAGGCTAAAAATGTTTATATTTGAACACTGCTGAGAGTAATTAGCATTCTTGTATCAAACTTCACCTCCTGTTCCCTCTTCCAAATAACACCTGTTATTCATGGTAAGCTTAATAGAAATCATTGCTTTCAGATAACAGCAACATAAATTCATCTGCTCTTCCTCAGGCTCCATTTCAAGCTTTATTGAATAAGAATAGGAGAGAGGGTTTTTTTTTTTCCTTAGATTCCCACATAATTCTTTCTTCTGCAGAAAAGATCAATCAAGTGGCATTACATTACTCTTGATGTGATACCATACCATATTGTGAGGAAAAAAATAAATTCAGCTTTGAACAAGGCCATAAGTCTTCTTGTTCAATTAGTTCCACAGACGTAATGGTTAATGAGAACAGGAAACGCTTGTGCAAAGGAATAGCTCCTGAGAGCTATTAATGTGAATAGAGCAAGGGTCATGCCTAGGGCTATTGCATACTCCTTTGAAAGGAGCCAGGTCTTCTCTCTTATTGAAGATGGAAACACGGCTTGCTTTGAAATCTGTTAAGATTAAAGTCTTTCAGATGCTGTGGACTTGATCAAGAAAGGCAGGAAATACCTACATAATTTATTTATATTTTGTTGCAAGAATTGCCCTGACTGATTTATAGTATTTTTCCTGCACTTCTGGGTATTTTATACACTGAAAAGATACCTGTTTGCTCAGTATGCTCACTGTATAGCTGAGACTGGAAGGATTCTCGGGAAGTCTCTGGTCTAAGTTCCTGCTCACAGCAGGGTCTGCTATGGGCTTGGACCAGCTGGAATTCAGTTGTATCCTGAAAATCTTGAATGATGGAGACACTGCATTACCTCCCTTGGTGTGCCATGGCTTGGCATTTCCCATGGGGAGCAATTTTCTCTGCATAGCCACTCTGAGCCACTCATGTGTACACTTATATCCATTGTCTTTTATGAGGGGCATGGATCTGATGTCTTGGTCACTCAAAGTAGGTTACTGGGGGCTGTAATGTTGTCTAAAGCCATCCTGCTCCTGGCTGACAAAGCCCAGCTCCCCTACCCTCTCCTCACTCAAAAAGTGCTCCAGCCCTCAGAGTCTCCATGGTGTCCTCTGAACTCCCTCCAGTTCATCAATGTTTGTCCTGTACTGGAACAGGACAACTGAACATATTGGTACCGTGCCCTCAAAACTTTTAATGGAAAATCTCAAACTTCTGGCCAAAGTTTCTTTCTTTAAAAAAATTGGTTTTGCTTTTGTTGTTTTGTTTTTCTCCTTTGTTTGTTTGTTTTAAAATAAAGTTTAGCATATTTAATTTATATCTCTGCCATAATCCACTCGGTCCTCATCTAAGCCACTTTAAAAACTCTTCTGCATAAAAAAGTGGAGATACGAGATTGCAGTTATTGCCAGTGTTCTCCAGAGAACCTAAAATAATATTTACTTTCAGCAGAATCAAGGATTTAAAATTCTTGTCATATCTTGAAAATTTTTCAACCTGTTTCCTGGATTTTTTGTCATATCAAGGTCTGTGTGTTTGAAAATTAATTATAATTTTCAAAAGGGATAGGTATTTGTTGCCACCCTTTAAATTTCATTAAATAGAAACCTAAAGAAAGAGAATGTTGTCTTCTTAAGTGGAAATAACATAAATACATACACCACGGGCTGAATTTTGTTTTCCATTTGATCCTTGAATTGCAATTAGGTGTATACTGGAAGTTGTCAAGGCTTGAGGACAGTTATTGTCTCACAAAATATGGTTTTACCTGTAATAATGCATGAAGGAAATATATTGTTTTAATCATCTAGTGTTTTCTGAAGTTATGTAGTCCTCATTGTTTGATTTCACGCTTATTGTAAGCTATTCCACAAAAAAAATCAAAGGGAATGATGTAAACAAAATTTAAGTTCATGGAAAACACTTGAGTGTTTAGATATTCAATATTTTGTAATTTTTGTCGTTATTGTTCAGAAAAGCTGACTTTCAAACCTGTGGTATAATAATATAGTGCAAAAAGCTAGGGTTGTTCTTTTACTTCTTTTTAGCACACTAAGAGATAGACTTGGCAGATATAGTAAGCAAAGAAGGGTTCTTTTACCCTCATGAATGTGTGAAATGTAAGCAATGGGACTGAGAGTTCAATTTCACGTTGCATCACTTTTACATTAACATTAATCTAATGATTTGTTCTTGATCTGGCATTCAGTATGGAGATTGCTACCATGGTCAGAATAACTGTGCAAGGGCATTATTTATATTCTGTAATGGGTAATTTGCAGCAAGGAAAACAAGTGGCAATTGCAATAATTTGACAGACAATATGTATACAGATTTTTTTCTTTTTCAAAACTCGTATATTTAATCTATTTTTTTTGTTCACTAAATAGTCTACAGTATAAATTCCACCTTTTTGAAATAAAACACTAAGAAAATTGTGTATTTACCGTTTAGCAGCTTCAAAAATAACCCACCAAACTTGGGTTTTTGAGACAACTACTTTTATCTGTATTTTTAAATACTTGCCAAATCTAGGCTTGTCTTTATGAAAAGAAACCCCGACAACCAATATAATCTAAACAGCCAACAATTTATATCGAAAGCAGTATTTTAGAATAAACACTTTTCTATGTTGCTTAAGGTTTTTTAATATCCACACGGCACCAAAAATCAATATTGTTTTACCTTTACCCATAACAAAAATAATAAAGAGATCCATGCTTTGTGGTGTAGTCAAGTCAGACTATTGCAAGACTAATGCAGACTAATTCATTTCAGCTCTGCTGTGCTCCTGTCCAGGCAGGCAGAGTACAAAGCAGCTGGGGAGTGTTTGAACTGATCTTATCATGACAGCTGCTTAAGAGTACAAGGTACAGTGATGTCACCACGTATAACAGATGAAGAATAATCACAAAAACTATTGCAAAGCATTTACCAACATGCACAGCAAATATTAGTTCCTTTAAAACACCTGAAATCTTAAAGCCGTGCTTGTCTATCAACAGGTGTCCATAAACACAATTGTATGCCTACGAGGTGATTTGTGCTTTCTGAAAATTGTTTTCAAGAATGTTGTATTTTGTTGCATCTTTTAAAACCTTTGACATCCAAAAGATAAATATCAGTATTTTAAAACCCAGGCTGGTCATCAAGACACTATTTAGAGCCCAACAAATACATTTTACTTTCGGCTTAGCTGGTGAACCTTAACAACTCCTGAACTTGCTGTAACTGTATACTGTTACAGCTTCCAAGAAGACTAAATATTCTAAGGTCTTACTGGCTTGTTTCTATTTAAAAAAAAAAAAAAAGAACAACACACTTCTCTTAATTAAATCTGTATTCAGTTACTATTTTGTTAATTAATCACTAAAAGAGAAGAATTACATCCAATTTAGATAGCCTCTCATCACAAGGATTTTTCCTCTTAGATCATGAAAACCTTTAGAACATATGTCATGGCTTTTGCTTCATTAACAGAAAAGAAAACTGAAATATCTCCTACCAATGCAAGTTTACACCTGTTTTCCTGAGTCATCTGCTAGACATAATTGCTCCAAAATAGGGACTTATGCAGAGATTTTCCCAATTAATTATTTTCCACTAGAAATCTTGCTATTTCTGTTCAGAAATACAGTAGACGTTTTGATTAGTAGAATATTTGATGTCTCAAATATTGAAAGAAAAGAAGAATGGAAAAAAAAACCAAAGCAATGAGTGGAAATAAAGGAGCAGTCCTTCACTATTTACTGCAATAGTTATTACTGAACGATACTCCTTTGTGACAGCTTAAGTGGATCAAATTTTTGGAACTGCCAACCCTGTAAAAATATCTCTTCTTTTGGCATAGGAAAATTTATATTATCTTGGATGCAAAAGCTTTGGACAAGAGACCCATTGTTTTGGAGACCAAGCCCGCTGAAAACACTCCCAAGACTGCTTGACTTTTCATTAATTGCCTCCCAGAATCCCACGTGGCTGTAGATATTATGATTCTGAGTTTAATTATTTGAGCATCATAAGGCAAGAAAATTTTAAAAATCCAAGATCTGGTCAAAGACTGAGAAAATCAACTATTTTCCTGTGAGACAGCACAAGAGAAGTAGAGATACCAGTATCCAAAGAAAAAAACAACTTTCTGTTATTAAATGTCACTTGGAACCGAAAAGGCTGGCAGGTTTTCTTAGTCCTGCTTATCTCAGTTTTAAGTAAGTTTTATAAGATGAACCTTAACATGTAATAGCTATCATGAAAGTTTTTATTTTGCAGTTCTTCACAAGATGGAATAATGCTGTTACCATGTACTCATGGCCTTATCCCACACTTCTAGCTGGGTCCTATCTATCCCATGTTGAATGCTGCCATAAATGCACCACAGCAGACCCAGCTTGCTGCTGGCTGTGCTCTGTCTTTCCTTCACAGAATATTTTCTGCCTTTCTTTGCAAAGAATCTTCATTTGAGAATTTGGATTCCAGTCATAGCAAGATCATTATGGTGTTGCCTCCGAGGTAACTATTCCAGAACAAGTAGTTCTTGGTGTATTTTTTTCTGGGAAGGTTACTCCCAGTTGAGAAACACCACTCTTTCTCTTTGTGACACAGATCAAATGCAAGAAGCCAAAATTCTTGAATCACACAACACAAAGTATATCCAGATACTGAAGGAGAGGTGAAAGCTATATAAGCAGTTACAACAGACATTTTTGTAAACAGTCAGAATTCAATTATTTGACTGAGATAAACATATCCCATAGTATTTTAATCTGCTTAGCATCAAGAGCAACTGCATATCTGCAATCAGCCTGGCTAGTTGCTTACATGGTTATATTCCCCTGGCTAGATCATCCTGTTATGCCAGTATATTCTGAGAGTTATCACTGAATCTTTTTTCAGCACATGTAAATTCTGAAATATGCTAAAAATGAAGACTTTATCTAGAATTTTCTAGACTGAAACTTGGTGTAGGTATCTCACCAAAGTGGTACTTTTTCTAACAAACAAATTTGGAAACCCTTTTTAGGAATAGAAAATCCTATACTCTAGATTTAAAACAGTTCCACATTGTATAAAAACCTTTAGTAAAGCATACTGTCTTTGGAAAATTACTGCATCTCCTTGGATTCTTGAAGCTTTTGTGATAGGGAAACCGATGCATAGAATTACTGCAGAGTAAAATCTGGAATGTGTGTTGGAACATTATGGGTCCTAATACTGAAATTAAAAGTGTCAAATAAAAGCCAAAACAGATCTAATAGAAAGCAGAAAAAAGAGACAGTGCCTGTAATTACTCAAAAAAAATCAGAGGTTTAGTTTGTAATTTTACAGGTTCAAAAATTACATCTTTATATGTGAACCGACAGATTGACACACTGAACAAAATCCTGAGGTTGGGAAAACAGCACAAAAATGAAACAGAAATACAACAATAGAACATCAAAACTTTTTCGTATCGTGAAAAATCAAAAGCCACGCAGAGGTAGGTGTAGATTTAATGCATAATATTGCCATATCACAGTCATTTCAAGATGGTCCTTGCTTTTGAAGATTGCAGAAATTCACCAAGAAATCACTGCTAATTGAGATCACGAAAACTCTTGATGATGGACATGCAGAAATTTCAGGAAGTGAATGAGACAGAAACTGATATTAATCCAGTAATTCATATAATAAATAGCAATAGATATTTTCCAATGGATCTCAGCAGTATACCTAAAGGAAAGGAAAAAACAAAACAACAAAACACCGAACAAAACCCCACAAAACTTGGTGGAAAAAATTTATTTGATTGTACACCAATATTTTTACTGGGTATAACAAAAGAAAAATATATAGGAGACATAAGGTTTAAAGGCCCTCAGAGTCAAAATGTGATAAAACTGAATTGCAAGACTGATGGGGTCTAAGTGATACTTCCGGAGGTGATTAGGCTCAGTGTATGAATGTAATATATTTTATGTTTTATCTGATTCTAAGGAGGTGTGTGAAATGTGGAAAGAAGTCAGCAGGCAAAAGGAAAGACTAATCCCAAGTCTATCTGTCTCACATCCAGAATTGCATATTTTCCCTCCATCTCCTTTTTAATACAATGTTTTAACTTCTAGAATCGTCTACATAATAAATCACTGGTGTAACAAGAAGGCTGTTAGCTAAGGCACTCAGCTGAGAGTCAGAACATCCTTTTGTGAAGGGAAGAAGCATGAAATTGGACTTCTGACCTCCAGGGAGACAATGAAAGCAACACATCCTATGGTGGTGTTTTGGAGTGGGTGGAGGTAGAGGAGGAAGAAGTAAAGAAGTGTGGCTGTGATAATTGTTAGTATTTATACATATGAAGGCCAACTGGGCAAAAGTTTTGAAAATTTGGTGCTACAAAGACATGCAGAACTTGTTCTAAGGATTTAGGTGGCATTATGCACATCCAGTAAGAGAAATATGGATACTGCAAGCTTTATATGCAGACTCCATATTTTTGTACCTGTGTGTCTGTCTCAAGAATCTAATCCTTATATTTGACCTGATGAAGCAGAAAGCCTGTGACTGAGCACAGAACTGTGATCAGATACATCAAACTTAGTGCTTTCCCTATTGAATCATTTTTCTTTTTCTTTTCCAGGCATACTCAAGTTTGAAAGTTTTCCTCTAGAGCATCTCTGGGGCATGCTTTGTTTTGCAATTCACAACTCTGCTTGTGAAGTAAATACCAAGAAGTCTCACACCGAGGTTATAAAACCTTTCCCTGGCAGCACGTACAACAGCTTTGTTGCTCTCCTGCACTGCTCTGTCTACATTTTCTAACCTTCACCCTCCACTTCTAGAGATGTGAGGCTGGTTTGATCTTCATCTGCATTCAATCTGTTCTCATTCTTAGCAGAGCAGGAATCACCAAGGGATGCCAGCTATTGTGTGCCTTTTGTGAAAGGGATATATGCCTACTAAACTTGCTTAAAATGATTGAATGCTTTTCACATGGTCCCGTGTTTTAATCTGAGCATGAGATTTTGCCTATATACCTCGAAGAATTATTATTTTTTAAATTTTTTTTCTTACCAGGCAAGGGAGTGACTGTTTAACACTTTATAATTAATATAATTTACTTTAAGACTTTCTATCATTATACCCTTTGGTTGCTGAGTGATTTCTTTAAACCATAAACAAAAATTATTCCTTTTTCTGTTTCATATTGAGAATAAAAAGAAAAGGATGAAGACTTAGCCTCTCTTCATCAAACACTTTTTGTTTTTATACCTTTCTTTCTCTAGTGATTGATCTTTCTTTTGCCATCAGACAGTTCTCTGATTAATTGCTCTGGCTTCTCTCCACCTATGGTGTATATTGCTTGCCTAAAAAAAAACAACACTAAAATCACAATTAGGAAAAAGACAGGTTTCTAAGGTAATCTTGTTTTTCTTACATATGTAAAAGGAAACATAAAATTATGAGTTGCTTTTTGCAATTGTTCCATAATCGTCTGCAACATTTGTTATTTTTAAATACATTCTTTAAATAACCACTTGCTTGAGGAAACACACAAGAAAAATAGTGTGTAGATGCTAAGACAGTGTAGCACATTAAACAAGTGAAAAACTTATTGTATAACCTGCCCATTGCCGACTCTGCCGTTATTCTCCAGAGAGAATTCTCCTTCAGTGTTTTCTATTTTGCTATAATGAGATTATATAGTGATTCAGGATACAGACTTCTTCAGTCTCTTTGTTATTTTCCCTCTGGGGTTGTCACTCGTGTCAGTATTTTTAGATCACTGCAGACAAGATATTTGTTTATAAGTGTATTTGGATATGTATGCATGGATATGTGTTTATATGCAGAGAGACAATCTTGAGAAGTACAGATATTAGAGACTGAAGAAAACATAAACATTAAAATGATACATTCTTCCTGTTTTAATCTCACAAAGACATTCTTAAATGATGAATGCTTACAATTCTTCCTGAAAGTCATCTTGCTTACAGTTACCTCCATGCTGACTGCAGGAAGTCACATCCTCAGCAGGCTAAATTGGCATCTCTCTGTCAGTAACCATAGAGCTACACCAGAGGACAATCTGTCCCTGTACAAGCATAAATCATACAAGGACTAATTTTCCTTTGTCTTGAACCCAATATAGTGCATAGCATATAGGAAAGAAATGATAAAGAATGAGTGAAACTCTCACTAAAGTCCTAATGGCCGATGTTTGCTGGTAGAAATCAGTAGTCCCCAAGCATGGTTCTGCAGAGTTAGCTTCAAATTAAATAGAATCAGAGAAAAATAAAAATAGACAGAACCATAAAATAAAATCAACAAAAAGCTCTACGAAAAGCAATATTTTATGTCCAGGATTTTGTTTTTAGACAAAGCTCTGGACAGAATTACCAGGAAAAGTTATTACCTGGTTGCTTTCCTACTGCATAACTAGGGCTCTCTTTGGTGCCTGAAAAAAACTTTAACCTTACTGACACAGACTCTACTAAGCAGCCCCAGAGAATGAATTGTATGTGTGAGGTCGTGGGGTTATGGTAGCAGAAATGTTTTAGAAAAGTGGTGAACTGGTTACTAATCTCTATATTTAGCTAGGAATTTGTAGTACTACCTACTTTTTTTTTCCAAAATCGTTCCATCTGGAAGAAGGGGAAGCTCATAAAGTGAGAGACTGATTTGAAGGGAGCCAGAGGAAGTGTCAGTTTCGAGTGACTTGACCCCACACCAAATGTCAAATCTTGGTTGACTCTCACACTACAACAAAACAAACAAAAAACCAACCAAACAATCAAACAAAAAGTCCTCCCCCATGAAAAAACAGTTGATGACCAGAAACAAATCTGAATCAGTTTTGTTTCTGAATCTGAAAGCTCTGAAACCTCTGAAAGCTCTGAATCTGAAAGCTCTATTTGGAGTTCTGGAATGTAATTATGATTAAGACTTCAAAACATCTTTTTCATTAAATTCAGAACTTAAATTGTGCAATTTATTTGCATTTGAGATAAAAAGAGATGCGTATTTTGTATGTTGAATTAGATTTGTAGAAGCAAAAGCTCTTTCCCAATGGCAAATATCACTAAATCCAATTCCAGTTATGAAACACTAAATTGTTTTTTAAGTGTGAGCCGGCTCTCTTAATAGGCTTTCAATATTAATACTCTAATGTTTATTGTTTCTTTGCTTTCTAGAGGTTATGACAGAATGGATGAATTAGGAAAGTCTGAATTAGATTTAAACTAGAATTTAGTGTTAAGAATTAGAATTACCTGGCATGAGATTTTCAGTTTAGATTTAATAGGGTTAAAATTGTGGCTGTAATTGTAGACATATTTCTTCCTAGACAACATAGGATTTAGATGAACTTAGAGGTTGTAGACAATCTTTAATATTAGACATCTCAATATCAAATTTTTTTGAAAGTTTTTTAATGTTGTTATACTCAGAAAATACATGCACTCACACATTTTTGCACAGGAACTTGCTGAATAGAATAAAAAAAAAATTACATTCTTAAATCTCACCTTTGACAGGGCAAACAAACTATAAACAATCAGAAAATTCAATTCCGCCCTTAGTTTACGCAGCAATGGCAGACACAGGAATGTCTGAGTAGATCAGTAGCAACCATAAAATGTAATGCAGCAGTACCATGCTGTGTGGTCTAAATGGCAAGGAGGTGGAGAGAAAAATTCCCTTTACTCTACAAGATCCATAAACTTGTGGCAGCACCAATCAGATGCTTTCTGGAATGTGAATACCAATTTTAAGAAAATAAACCAAATACCATTACAGTCAAGAAAGCAGAGATGTTAAGGTCTATATCCATCCTAATTGCTAATAATAATTAAAAGAAAAATATCATAGACAAGATGTTTAAGTTTTTCTGCAGGTGTATATGGCTTATTGGGGTGTAAATATAGTTCTTTTTTGAGAGAGAAGCCTCTGAAATCTCTACGTTTTCCAGGTTCTTCAGGCTACTACTAATCTTTCTCTGATCCAGGAAACTTTTGCTTGTATAAGTGTTGACTTATATATAGGGTTAGAATTATGGTGATTAAAATTAAGCATATATAAGCACATCTATTAAGCATACATATGTTGGTTAAAATTAAGCATATATGTAAATGTTCTGTTACAGCAATTTGCTGTACGAACTAGCTCTCTGTCTCTGGCTTCTCCATTGACGAGTTGTGCCAACAATGATGTTAATTAGGAGTAGAACTGCTTCACAAACTACAGGAGAGTGCATTGAAAGCCTTCAAAAATTTAGTACAACTTGAAGAACTTCATTCAATATTTCCAACCATTTGCCACTGAAATTATATGAAAACTGGAAAAGGTCGATAAAAATGCAAATCCCAAACTCAGTCTTTTCCCTGGTGATACTGATCATCCTGCCTTTTTCATGGGGCAGATATGATGTACCTATAGCAGGTAGGCCTGCTCCACTCTGGGATACTCCAGCATTTCCAGAGGCACTTTCAGAGACACAGTCAGATAAACCTCCATAAACCATGAATCAGGAATGTGGAATAGCCTTTCTGTTTGTTTCTGCTGTTGTGGCCATGCACTTACCCTTAAATTTGTCCACTTTTTGCAAAATACTCTTGGGACTTCAGTTACACGTTTTTCATAGGTCTCCACACACCCAGTCTGTTCAGAGCAAAGGAGTAAATACATCGTATTCACTGATCTCCACTTCCATATCCAATTATCAAATTTTAAAGGATTACAGACACATGACCCAGGACAACAACTACTGTTTTGTCTTTTTCACTTCAATGTCCAGTTGTGTCTGATTAACTTTGGATTTTGCTGCAACTTTAGAGAAAACATTAAGGAACATGGACTGAAACAGCGGCTGGAACACAGGTTTTTCAAATCCAAGCTGCAACTCAACCCATAGGAGCTACAGAGACAAGGAAACTAGAAAATGCAACACTAAAATGCCCAGGTTCTGCTTCTCCATCCTCAATAGACTGTCTTTCCCAGAAAAGAGAGAACTCAGAAAGACCTTTCTACAGCTAGGAGTACTTCTGATCTATAAGGTTTTGTGTTAGTGCCAGTTTCACTGCATTTCTTCTGATCTCTTTGGTAAATATCATCCAGTTCTGCTGGGCTATTGCTGCTGAATTCCCAAGTTGCTCTATAATTTCTTCTTTATGGACTTCAACGTCTGCAAAGACTACACAAGAGAAAGGCCATTGGAAATTGAATTTTCCTGCTATCCGGATTAATAAATGCCTTAATAACATCTGCTTGAAATGTCAGTTCAACTATTGTTTATCTTTACATCTAAAAATAATTTTTAAAAGGTAGAATCTACAACAGCCTACGTTTAATGCTGTTGCAATTTCACTTTTTCATGATGGTAGAAAGAAATGTGAACATGCAGCCCACATGATTGTTTGCATTCTCAAACCATTAAAATTATAATAATAAAATCTTATTAATTTAATTTTTGTTGTAATTTTCACAAGCTTCATTTTCGGCAGGCTCACACATTAAATCCTGAACATATGTGATCTAAAATGGGGTAAAGGACAATGAATTCACCAAGAAGATTTACAGAATCATAGGACTAGATAGTCAGATGCAGCCATTGAAAGATTAGAGTGAAATAATCTGTGTTACCTCTTGAAATCATATGAAACCTGCTTTGATCTGCTTTTGCTGAAGCAGCTCCTTGCTGCCAGGACACAAGCTAGCTAGTTTCAAAATGTGCTGAATATATAAAAAGTGCTGTAATAGTGCATTTATATACCTGCAAGTGATTTTATGCAATTGTTTTTCTGCACCATGTCTCCTCTGTGGTACAAAACCTCTTGCTCTGTTCGTAGAGCAGAACATGATTATAGTTTCTGTGGATCAGTCACAAGGGTATAATGAGATGGACACAAATAATACACAAATAATAGGTACAATAAATACCTCCAAATGTGACTGGCTAAACATAAATATACCTAGGAAATACATTGAACTTCAGTAGTAACTCTTTACTTTTTAAGTCTTAGGAAAAGGAATGTTTATTTGAAACTTGACTTGGGAAGGAGAGGGAATGAAAGCACATCTGTAGACATTAAAGTTTATTTGCATTTGTTTAGGAAAAAGGTTTACATGAAAAGCAGAAATCTGGCCTATAGGGAAATATTTCACAAGTCCATAGCATTTTTAAGAGTCAATCCCTACAACGAAAAGGCTAAGCCTAGACTTGCATAGACCAAGAATATTGGGATTTTTCCTTAGTTACTAGTTGTCTCTTCCTCTTGGCAAATTTTGTTCTATCTTAGTACTTAGTTTGGTGCTGGGCCCCGGGCAGATACTTTGTTACAGAAAAGAAAGTGCAGAAAAATGTTATTAGTCCTTGTCTTTTTCTCTATTTCTTGACTGTCTACTTCCTTCTGTCTTTCTCTGGCAATAATGTGAAGAGCAGAATTTTTTTGACAACATGAAAGCCTGTTTATCCACCTGGTTTTTGCTTGCCCCTCATGTTTGGGGGGAATTTTCTTCTTGTGTTCTCCCTTGAGTTCCACCCTGCAAAAAGGTGTATAGAGCTAGTTCAGACATATGTAGGGAAACATCTATAACAACAGCATTTTCTGTCTCTGGGGGAAACCAGGTTCACTTTCTGGGGCAAGGTAAGCTCTTAAAAGTTTAGGTCACAGGTAATTTTTCTGAAATTTCTTTGCACATATTTCCTGAAGTTCTTTGCACACATGGGAGAGGGGAGGAAAGAGGTCAGAGGAATGATGGGAAGGCCCTGGAAATCAGCAGAGAAAAGAAAGGAGAGAAGGACTGAAACGTATGAAATATCTGTGCTAGAGCTTTTCATTATTCCCCCCTTGCTCAAATATTACTATGTTTTTAAAGAAATGATTGTATAAATCTTTTGGGTAGAAACAGATACTAAGTGGCATGTGATTAGACAGAGAAATACATTCCAAGAATACTAAATGGACTGGCAATTAGAAATAATGAACACTGTGCTACATATCAAAGACAGTCTAACTTATAAACATGAAATGTATAAAGTGATCTGAAGAGGAGTGAGTGAAATTCACTGATAATTCACTTGTCATAGGGTCAGCTGAAAAAGTGATAGAGCGTTTTTGTATTTCTAAGATATACAATTCAATGAAACCTATAAAACACTCACCAAATAATAATTACTGTCCAGAAAAATGCAAAAAATATCCTAGTCTCAGAATAACTGGGTTAATGAATAATTTTTAAAAATTTCTTTAAGATTTCTGCCAAACATAAATAACATTTAAGATCTTATTTTTGAAGCAAGCAAGTAATTGAAAGTGAATTTCTTATTAGGAAAAAGATAATTTAAGATCAAAGTCCTTCCAAGGATCTAACTGAAAGATCATTCCTCTGAGTTTTAGATACATGAAAAACATTGAAAGGAATTATTATTGTAACAATGGCTGAGAAAGAGCTTCTTAGTGGGAAGGATAACAAAGTCAGTGCAGGATACAGCATGGCTGTACTTCTGCAGATCATGTAAAGATAAGATTCGATGATGTTTAGGATGTTCTGTATATTCCTTTTTTTCCATGTTAAAATACTCTTTGAAATATCTTCTTCTTAGCTGATCTGTGAGTTGCTTGTTGCATTTTGCTGATTCTATCTGCTTTTATTGCTTTTAGCAAAATCTATGACAGTTTCACCATAGTTTTGATAAACTCTTCTTAGGTGTTAGCTGCTACTGAAATAGCCTGACAAAGTGATATGCACTGAAAACCAAACTCATGCACTAAACAAAAAGTTCTGTCATCAGCTAAGGAAGCCTTGCATTCTATGAAATTGTATCTTCTGGCTGACTCCATTTATAAATGAATGAAATTAAAGATTCCATTGGGATACACATATTCTTAGGCATCAGGAAATAGTGGGGCAGGGAGAGAAGCCATGGCTTTATAAAATTTCAGGAGTACTGAGAGGTAGGAGTCTTTTTTTTTTATTTTTTTTTTTTTTTTTAACAGTGAAGGCTGCACATGACAGAAGAACCTGGAGGAATAGATTCTCTCTTTTAATAAGGTGTGAGGTTAACCTGAATTTTTCTCTAAAGCTAGGTCATTTGCAATAGAGCTGTCCCATATTGATTCTCCAATGGCTTTCATGGCAAGTGCTCATGCCAGATTTTTTTTTCCCTGGAAACTTGTGTACTTGTGTACTCATTTTGATGGGATTTGTAGGTACCAACACACTTGAATGTTGGCGTATCTGAAATTGACAATGAGTTTGAGAATTGCTGAGAACTTACAGACTTAACACCTACACATACTGAAACAGCATGATCATATATGATCCTCAATCCCATAGGAATCAAAATCACAAAAAACTTTTCTTTTTTTTTAAATGAGATAGCAACTGTCTCTGGAAGATACAAGCATATATGTGTTAGAAATTAAAATGCATGTAGGTTATGGATCTGCTAACTAATTTTGTTAAAATAGAGATTATATGATTCTGCTTTTACTTGCAGCATTCACGCTGTTCATGGACTAAATAATACATGGATTTTGGCAACCATCTGAATACACAGTATGCTGTAAAATAAGTACACATAACTACATACCCAACATCCCAAATTAATTGTCATAACAGAAATATGGAAAACTATATACAAATATACGACATGTAAGAATACTCTTTGGAGGATTTGAAACACTGCCCTTGCACTTTTGTTTCTTTGTTAGGATTGAATACAGAAAATCATTTGGTGTAACTGCATTAAAACATCTTTGCACTTTAATGATGATTATTTTTCACACAGAGTTTGAGACTCCCAGAATGAAGGAAGACCTAGATTGTCCAGATTCAGCTATACAGTTTGTACCTCTTGGTGCTTCTCTAATAATAAAAGGCCTCTGACATATTTTCTGTGTTGAAAAATATGAGAAAGAGAAAATACAGTGAAGAGTAAAGGACAGGACAGGTTCTTGGTGTGTTCTTTGAAGAGCTGTTGCATTTCTAAAACCAAAAGTTATTTTCTTACAAGGTCTTTGCAGTCTCCATTAATCATTTCTTTAGCAAAATCTGCCTGTTAGCATATTTCCAGCTGCCATTGCATGCTTGGAGCAGTTTCTTTAAGCAGACCATGCGTTTGTTTTTGACAGAGGTTGGCCTTAAGACAAAATCATCCATTCAAATCAATAACCATCATGTAACAATTGTTGACTAAGCCAATGCCTTCTCCTTCAGAAGAAAAATCCAGTGGGAATGCTGCATAATTTTAAATTTGCTTCTGTATCAGGACTCATCTTTGCAATTCTGATCTGTCTCTCTCCACCTTGTGGTTCTTTTGTATCGTTGCAGCCAATTATTTCAGGGCTCAAGCTGAATGTTATTGTTTCCCTGGGCATAAACAAAACATTTAAGGATGTTATCCTTTTCCATTCATTTACCTATCTGCTTGCTTTTAAAGATGAAATTTATACTTGACAAATTTATTTTAGTGGAATAACTTCTTCAGTCTTGTCCAGGAAAGGACTTCCATACCATGTCAGATATATTTTCTTTGTGACTCTTTTTCTTGAGGTCTCAGCTAAGAGCACTTTAAAAACATGATGGATGATCAGAAAGCAGCCTTCAGGGGATTGTCTATAAATTAAATTCTGTAATATTTTAAAAAAGGAGAAAAAAATATTTTGTAATCAAGTACAGAAGATTCCCTCTCCCCTTTTCAGAAAGTTCAAATTGGAATGGATCTACCAAAGGCCAATTCTGATTATTGCTGTGCTTAATTTTAAAGCTAAGTGTCTAGTGACAGCATAGTTTGAGGCGTTTTGGCTACCTCTGTAGCTGAGAGAGAGCTTATACTGTGAATTAGTCATCTGAATGCTGGGGAAGCCAACTGGTTCATCACCTAGATCACAGCTAACACTGGAAACAGCAGCATGTCCTTAATTCCACCTACAAATGCAAGTGCTACATCTTCATCTGGAAGCAGGACTTTGTCTTCAGTTTGGATTCACATTTATTTATGGGCTCTCTCAGGTACTTAAATCATATTTATTGCTTTGAATAGACAAAAAAAATAAAGATTCTTCATTTAATTCAGTATGCGAGTAATTAGCTGAAAATAGTTGGAAGGCCAGCCATGTGTCATTGACGAGACTTTTGATTTTAGAAGGATGAAACAGATGTCATCTTATTCCATGCAGTTAATGTGCTTTCTTTATTTCCACTTATAAACTGGAAGCTTGAACCTCACTCTAGAGCCTGATATTTAAAGCCTTTGGGAAGGAAAACAGAGACCTGGAGTCCCTTCATTAATCTAATCAATACTGAATATGAAAGTATTCACAAAGTGGAGCACCTGGTCATTTTTCTTTCCCAGATGAATCCACCAAACATTATAATCACACTCATTCTGTCTTCTGTGCCAAATGAATGTGCATCGATCCCAAGCAAAGTGGAATGATTTGCGCTTAAGGGAAAATTAAAAAAAAAAAAAAACAAAAGGCAAAAGCACTTCCTTTCCCTAGACTTCATCTCTGTGTGGCCATTAGGGAACACACCTCCACAGGATACATGTATTCCAGGAGCAGAGCAACTAACTCACACAACACACACTTTTCCCATGTATCTCTAAATAAAAGCTGACTGAGTAAGGGATAGGATATTCCTAGCTTTTTTTTTTTCTGGAATCAAACTATGCTGAGTATTCTCTGAGAAAGCAAACAGCCCTGCTGATGGCATAGGTAGAAATTTAGATTATGAACTGGGGCATGACTAAAACACGAATTAGATCTGGAACTTCTCAGGCTTATGACGATTCAGTCAGGTGAGGAGCTGGTTTTTAGGAGTAAACATCCTCTGAGCATCTGCAGTAACAAATAGCCATCTAGCTCAACACTTTATTGTATGCTATTATGCAAGATACTCAATAGGTACAGTGGGGTTTTTTCCGCCTTGATTAGGATCTTCTGTACTTCTTCCTATGGCTGTAATTTGCGGCTGATTTTCTTCCCAAAGAAAAGTTTCACAAGGCTATCAGTCATGCAGGTTTTCTAGCAGGTGAATCATTAATAATTCATTTTGATGAGAGCAGCCACTGCTGTGAGACAGCCCCACAAAGATTCCCAAAGGACCATTTGGTAATAAACATTCAACAATTTGTAATGTTTAGTTCTGAGTCATGTCCCAGTACCCATCAATGGATGTGCCTACTGTCCATACACAATATCCCCTTTCACCATCATTTAATGACATCAAAATCATGCATTGCACCATCTTGAAACAGAAAACTAGCAGATTTTTAAAGTCACCTTGTCAACTCTAAGACTACAATTCAGCCTTTTAAGTCCATAAACTCTCTAAGAGAGATAAGAGAATGCATATTAAATATTATAAATTATGTTTCTACTTCAGTGGAGCTGCTCTCATTTGCAGTATAAGATGATTTGGATCATTATTTGAAAATTCAGGTGATGTAGAATGGAAAGTTGTGTGGAAAAATGACAATGGTAGCAGACAGGATACTCTTAAAAGGATGATAGTTGGGAAGCATTTCGAAATGTAACCCCAAGTGAGTTATCAAATTAGATGGATTTATAATCTAGTGATATGTTAGGGCTTTTTTTATCATGTAAATTCATACAATTCTTGTCAATTTCATTCTGCATTTTTTTTAAAGTAATAGACACATGGAAATTATCGTTATACCAAATATTTGCAAAGATATGAAACAACAAAACCTTTTAACAAGTGTTTCAATCGGTCATTTCTATGTGTTCAAATCAACTCATGATTGCTGAGAAAGAAATGAAAATTAAATGAATATTGGCAATGTCTTTCTCACTTCAAACAAGCGCACACAGACAGAGGAATGTAACTTTTGACTGCCAGGTGCTTCTTCGACAAATGCCAATGCTGATGACATGGTAACACCAGAGTGACAGGTTGAAGCAAGCTTGCCATCAGGAAGGTCATGGAGAAGACTATGAGGCCATAGTTACTACAACCAATTAAATCTTAGTAGAAACCAATGAACTTCTCTTCCATCAACCTTCTCTGTTTCTCTCTTTTTCATGATGTAATAGAAAAATTATAAGTTTCTTCAAATGAGAATGACAGCCTGAAGAATGGGAAGGAGTGAGGGTAAGGAAATAGGTATCAAAGCTGACAGTATAAGGAGTAAGAACAGAATTATTTTGGATGCCTCTGACACTGAAATTATGATTAGTTATGCTCTCATTTACACTTTCAGAAGCACCACTAATATTAACAGCATGATGCACCCAAACTCGGAAAGCAACATAAACTGGAGTAAAAGAGATTCTGTATATTAAGGTTTAGAAAAGATTAGAAAAGTAATTATTAGATCTCCAAAATCTGAACTGGATAACATTCCTATTCAAAGACTAACAAAAATAATTTGCTCGACTACTTTTTTTTTTTTTTTAATGAACCTCACTGCTCCCTCAAACTTCACAATGAATTCAGTAATTCAGTAAATAAAAAAAATTGGATTTCTAGTCACAAAGATTGGATTGATTTTCCTTAAATTTAACCTTATGAAAGTTAAGCTACTTGTCTGGGCTAGTTGACAAGACTCCATTTGTAGCCCATGCAGGGAGAGGGACATCCCTAGAAAGTAATTTATCAACTGCTAAGATTCTGAGATACAAAGGACAAGATGTCCTTAGGACATACTTGGCAATTGAGAATGCCTGCACAAGTCTCTTAGGTGTGATACCTGATGTCTGAGTGGTTAATGTTAGGTAAGATGTATCCTGCCCTAAGATCCCCAAGAGGTCTTGAGCTATAAGGGGCTGTGGAGGTTTCATACTGACTTTAAACACAGAGTTCTGTTGGATCAGAAGGGTGAATCACTCACCATGGAGATATAAAAATAATTAGTGTAATTCTATCAGGAATAGCTAACATGACATGAGAACTTCCAAACATTCCTGTATTTGTAAGACTCTTATTTCAGGCCTTCTCATGCGTTTAGTATATAATGAATCAAAACAGTTGTAGACATCAGAAATCACAAATCTATTAATGCTTTCTTTGTACTGAATCCTCATTGCCTATAGGTTTTTGACAGAAAAAATATTTTTCATTTTAAAGGAAACTACTATGCTTCAAAAGGATTTACTGAGTGGAAGAGAATCACAGAAAAATTTTGGTTGGAAAAGACCTGTAAGTTCATGGAGTCCAACCATTAACCTAACTCTGTCAAATCCAAACTAATCCATTTCCCTAAATACCTCCAGAGATGGTGAGTCAAAGATGTCTATTAAGATAATGAAGAAGACGCCTAGGAAGGGATTATAGCCTTCTCTGGCACGTCATTAACTCTGTTCAGTGTGGGCTGCATCTCAACTGCAGGCCCAATCTGTCTATGAGAAGAAAGCTGTGCCAAACTCTCCTATACACATCCTCCCTTCCATGCAAGGCTTCACATGGCCCTAAAATTTCTTCATGAAATGCCTTTATTACCAAAAAAAATATGCTGCAAATAGAACTAATATAATGGAATCTCATTTTGACATATGTCAGAGGACAGAGTGCTGAAGAGATGCATCAAATCTGTTTAGTTGACTGTGATGGCTGAAGTTAAACACTTAACAGCTGATCGTCAATGTGCCTTTAGTCTGAGAAACCATATCCTAGTGAGAAATCATATTTCCCACAGACAGGCTCTGACATGTTGTTGTCTCTATTTATTCTATTCATTTCATGTGCTTGAAAATTTTGCATTTTTATGGTAAAGTTACTCAAAATGGAGGTCTGGTATCTCCTGAAGCAATATGACTCTTAGTGTGAAATAAATAGAAAAGAAATAAAATGGTAACCCACATCAAGTTCACCAAGATGTTTTGAAACTCTTAAAGGCAATAGCTAACCAATTACCTCTGACAGCTTCAGAAAAAACTGTAAATAAATTTAGAAAATTAAGTAGATAGGTAGATTTAGTAAAAAAAGGCAGGTTATCTTATATCAAATCTTCCAAATACAGGTTATTTAAATTTATTTCTGATCCCTAATATTTAATATAATCACATTAAAGTTATAAAAAAGCTTTAATTGCTAGAGCTAATTATGTTCTTGTAGAAAGAAATTCGTGAGACCATCATAAAGCAAAGAATCAAAAAGTAAGATCCTGAAGAACTAGTAACTCTGGCAGTATATTAATATGAAGTTATAGGACAAAAGATTTCTGGATAGCTGGAATTGAGGGGTATCTGGCTTATGAGGGTATCTATTAACAACTATTCCATATAAACAAACAAGCAAACAAACAAACAAACAAACAAACAAACAAACTCCCCCAGCAGAGAGAAGAAAAATACTAAATGAAATACGTAAATGCAGAAACTTTAAGAAATGGGAGACAAGAGAGACAATACCAAATCCCAGAGCTCACAAATCAGGAAACAGACCACTGGAGCATAGCCTTAGAGGCTGGTAACACTGTGGAAACAAGATCATCATGGGTATCACAAGCAAGATAAAAAACGTGGAATATTCAAAGGGAACTGACAACATGGACCTTTCCATGTGAGGGTTAGGGGAGGGGATAAAGGTAGGGAAATGAAAAGATCAAAGTGGATAGGAAAATCTATCCAAAGTGGGTATGGGATAATGGAGAGGATAAAAGAGGCCAGTTTCACTAAAGCAGGATCTTGGCCCACATGTCCATTTGGTTGTGGTGGTTTGACCCTGGCTTGATACCAGGTGCCAACAAAAGCTGCCCTGTTGCTTCCCTCCTCAACTGGCCAGGTGACAGAAAATACAAGTGGCTCATGAGCTGAGATAAAGGACAGGGAGAGGTCACTCATCAGTTACAGTCATGGGCATAACAGACTCGACTTGGGGAAATAAGTTTATTTTATTGCCACTAAAATTAGAGTAATATAACAGGAAATACACTTTCCTCCCACTCCTACCTTCTTCCCAGGCTCAACTTCATTCCCAATTTCTTTACCCCCTTTCCTTCAGTGGCACAGGGAGACATGGAATGGGTGTTGTGGTCTGTTCAGCACATGCTGTCTCTGCCACTCCTTCCTCCTCAGAGGAAGGACTCCTCACACTCTTCCTCCATGGTCCCTCCCACAAGACACAAATGTCTATGAAACTTCTCCAGTATGTGCCTAGGCATTTTTCCTGGACATGCCCAGAGAGCCAGGGCCCAAAGGACCCTCAAATATGTCCATGAATCGTGGAAGTGAGGGCATCTGTATGTTTGCAAGCAAGCTCCAGCCCATATCACCTGAAGATCAGGGTCAGCCCTAAGTGCTGTTCACAGTGATGAGATAGCTGCTGGTGCATTTATGGCTTCCAGTAAAGGAGCTGCTCTCTCTGCTGATTGGTGTGGCTGCATGAATGTGCATTTGTGCATTGTTTGTGTATCTGCATCTTTATTGCACATACTGAGCCTTGTGCTGGCACATGCAAGTGTGTGAGCAGGAGCAAACAAACAAGAAAGGAGTCCTACAAATTCAACTTCCTTTAACAATCAGAAAATTGAACGTAATTTAAATACAATGTTCAGAGTATTCAATAGTTTATGAAAGATACTATGTGCTCTGTCTGTTAATGTTATACAAAAAATTTACTAGTGGATTTTTAAATCTAAGCTCAGATTGTTATTAAATTCTAGGTTTGGAAATACTAATTATAGACATAGACTTAAATCAGTCAATATTAAAGTAAGTTAGATTAATTCATATTATTTCATATTCATTATTATTATGTCTGCAAAGAAGCAGACGAAATCTAGGAGACATTGGTGATTAAAAACACATGAAATGAGGTGAATTCCCTAAGGAACAAGGAAGGACAGACATTGTACCTATTTTTAAAAATCAGGTCGGTGGTAGGACCTAGGTACATCAGCTGAGCCTTGATACCAGAAATATTCTGGCACAACTTGCTAATTAGTTTGGATGCACCCTGCGGGCAAGGTGATAGGGAATAGCTGACATGGATTTGTCAAGGAAAAAAAGAAAAGTCATATCAAATCAATCCAAGTTCTTCTTGTGGCAGGGTAATTGCCTAGTGGACAAGGGAAAAGCTAAAGATTTGATATATCTTGACGTTAGTAAGCATTTTCACACAGTCCCATTTGGCACTGTCATACACATATTCCAGAGAAACACAACCCAGCGGAAATTGTCACATGGAGGGTGCAAAACAGTTTGAAAAGCTGAACTCAGTTACTGCCTGATGGAGAACATCAGATCGGGAGAATTTTCCAGTAAAACTAACCAATATAATTAACAACAATGTAAAACCAATTAGAAAATGACTACCAGTAGCTGGTACTAGTATAATTAATAGATTGAATAATTAATTAATTGGTAGCACAAGGAAGGCTTTCTAGGGACTTTGTTGAGTCTTTGTCATTAGAGGCATTTAAGAGTGAGTTAGATTATTGTTGCTGGGGATAGGTTTTCTTAAGTTCAGTGGATGGATGTGATTAGACAGATGTTTGATGCTCCCTGTGCCTTGGTGATGTCTTCAATACTTTGTTTCTCCTTGGCTCTGTTACAGCTTCTGACATTACTTTGGGGTATGCATTTGCTTGCCTCTTACCTTGAGCCTTTCTGTGTCTTATAAAATCCTTGACATCTAAAGGATACGAAATAAAGGCACTGCCTGGCACAGTTTAGAAAGGTTTTGGACTGAAATCACTGTAAAAGCACAAAGTTTTCTCATTATGTGAAAAATAAGAAGTAATTTGTGTCGTAATTTCCTAGAGATAGCTATAAGTTAAGGAGTTATCAGTCTGCCTATTGTGTGTGTGCATGTATAGATGAACTAAACAGAAAGATTGTATATAATTTCCTTTAATTATATTTCCGCCTATTAAAAGCCAACTGATTGCATTTTGTACCACATGATCAATGGTGTTAAATCACTTGCATTTCATTGCTGAATATTTATTTTTGAGATTCAGTACTTGAGGTTATAATAGATTACCCAATTCTAAATGACAAAATTATGTTCTTCCTAAATTACAGTGTAACTTGCAGCAGAAGATGCTTTGTGTCCAAATATAGGGCTTTATGTTTTGTGTGAACTGCAAAAGCATTCTGTTAAAGATAGCTTTCCATAAACTTGCATTTGTTTTAGTGTATTCAGTGTGTTTATAGAGTAATCTATATTTATATAGCAACCTTCCTACCACACATGCATGAACACAGTAAAGAACTTTCAAGTTGTGAAGTCAAATATTTCAATACTGGAAACTATGGAGTGCTGAAATTCAGTGGGTTGGAGGGTTTTGGGTTTTTGTGAATTTGGTTTGGTTGTAGTTGTTTGGTTTTTTTCTTTTTTATGTCATTTGCTAAATGAGCATCATTTGGGTGTATCTGATCACAGTCTCATAATATTCTTCTGCTCTTGAGTGTGTTCTTGAAGCTGCTCTTAGCTGACAGATAAATAGACTTGACAAACCACATGCAAACTGTAGAAAAATATTTGTTTCCTTGTAATGGAGTGAAAGAAAGTTATGTCTATAGGTAATGGCAGCCAAAAGGCTCTCAAAAAAATTTCCTACTTTTCCTAACAAATACAAACCTTAAAAAAGAAAACTGCAGTGTGAGTCGACAAAGGAATCTACATCTACTACAAAGCTTTGGGTGATTACAACACCTATGCAGACACATTCCTTATATCACATGTTCTGAGGTGGCTGACTCTAAGCACTGTCCATGCAGTGAGCAGATATCCAGAGTCATCTTGCACCTAGCATAGTGATGAGGTTCTCCCTAGAGTTAGGGAAGACTCCCAGAATAAAGTGTCAGAACACCTATGTAGAGGCTTTCAAAGGCATCCTACTTCTTCTGGTCTACTCCACGACTCTGAGTTTTCTTCCACAGAAAAAGAATGTGAGATAAAGGTATCTTGGATCTTATTCCAGCATTGAGTTAAAAATAAGGCTTTTCTCCCCCAATATGTTGTTAGCTCATAAAACAGCTTTTTGCGTGGTAGCTCACAATAAGTCACTTCACCAACTTCTCACTAGTTAGTTGATGGATCAGGAAAATATGCTTTCCAAGGAAACAGTTTCCAGCCATTTTAAGATGCTCTCTTTTATCCCATTTGAACTTCTAGAGGTGCAAAGTCATTTTCAGTTAAGTGCAACCAATCCTCAAAGTGCTCAAAGAACCTTAAAATTAAAGTGTTTAAGTAACATAAGCTGTAATTAAGTGAAGGCAGTTTTCACAGGCAGGAGCATAAGCAACACATCTCTGGCTCATGAGCCACCTTAGCACAATTACTCCATTTATGAATCTAACGTGAGAGCACAGCGTATGGAAGCCAGGTTAGTAAAGCAACCAGCGGAAAATCAATATAACATGACAGATATCTGCCCTTCAAATAGCTTCAGTCTTCCTACTCACCTAGAAACTTGGATCTCTTTTCTTTGAATCTAATGTCTTTCCTTCGTATTTAACAGGACTCCTATTTGACCCCAACAGGGGGGGTCAAATGAAGTACGACCTTCGGTTGGCTTCTTTATCAATCTGTGCCTTGATTAATACTCTGTGGAAGATTGTCTCTGCATGAGTTAGCCACTGCTAACACCTGAGTTTCTGGTGTGTGATGTGGCCTCTGGTTCAATTCCAGTCTGATTTCCTAAACCAAAACAAGCACTTATGCAGATGCTTCTGTCTCACACACAAATTCTGAGGCCTGAAAACCTACACAAGTGAAAATTTGAGACCTATTCCAGTCTGTGTTTTCCCAGTGTGGGTAACCAGAGAACTGACCCATGTAACAAAAATAACCTTTAGCCCAGTATTTTCAGTTCTAACAGACATACATGGAGGCACATTCTCTGCTATGATCTGCCCCAGAAATGGGGTAACTCAGGCTCTTTCTAATAGATCCATTGGGGCAGATTAAAGTGAAACAGCAGTGAATGACTGGTGTTTTTATAGCTATATCATCTATATATATGTGGAAGGCTTATTTTAGAACAATTCAGTTGCAATTGAAAGGAGATATGCAGCCATTTTGATTATTATCTATAGAAATATAACAATATTAAAGTATAAAATATTAAGAATATAAGGAAAAGAAAAAAGGGAAAAGAAAGGATAAGAGCACATAGTGGAAAGATATCATCATCTGTGGGTGCAGTGACAAGGCTTGATTGTTGCAATTTCGATGTCTGTTGGTTGAGATGATGCCTTTGNTGAGATTCAGTACTTGAGGTTATAATAGATTACCCAATTCTAAATGACAAAATTATGTTCTTCCTAAATTACAGTGTAACTTGCAGCAGAAGATGCTTTGTGTCCAAATATAGGGCTTTATGTTTTGTGTGAACTGCAAAAGCATTCTGTTAAAGATAGCTTTCCATAAACTTGCATTTGTTTTAGTGTATTCAGTGTGTTTATAGAGTAATCTATATTTATGTAACAACCTTCCTACCACACATGCATGAACACAGTAAAGAACTTTCAAGTTGTGAAGTCAAATATTTCAATACTGGAAACTATGGAGTGCTGAAATTCTGTGGGTTGGAGGGTTTTGGGTTTTTGTGAATTTGGTTTGGTTGTAGTTGTTTGGTTTTTTTTCTTTTTTATGTCATTTGCTAAATGAGCATCATTTGGGTGTGTCTGATCACAGTCTCATAATATTCTTCTGCTCTTGAGTGTGTTCTTGAAGCTGCTCTTAGCTGACAGATAAATAGACTTGACAAACCACATGCAAACTGTAGAAAAATATTTGTTTCCTTGTAATGCAGTGAAAGAAAGTTATGTCTATAGGTAATGGCAGCCAAAAGGCTCTCAAAAAAATTTCCTACTTTTCCTAACAAATACAAACCTTAAAAAAGAAAACTGCAGTGTGAGTCGACAAAGGAATCTACATCTACTACAAAGCTTCGGGTGATTACAACACCTATGCAGACACATTCCTTATATCACATGTTCTGAGGTGGCTGACTCTAAGCACTGTCCATGCAGTGAGCAGATATCCAGAGTCATCTTGCACCTAGCATAGTGATGAGGTTCTCCCTATAGTTAGGGAAGACTCCCAGAATAAAGTGTCAGAACACCTATGTAGAGGCTTTCAAAGGCATCCTACTTCTTCTGGTCTACTCCACGACTCTGAGTTTTCTTCCACAGAAAAAGAATGTGAGATAAAGGTATCTTGGATCTTATTCCAGCATTGAGTTAAAAATAAGGCTTTTCTCCCCCAATATGTTGTTAGCTCATAAAACAGCTCTTTGCGTGGTAGCTCACAATAAGTCACTTCACCAAATTCTCACTAGTTAGTTGATGGATCAGGAAAATATGCTTTCCAAGGAAACAGTTTCCAGCCATTTTAAGATGCTCTCTTTTATCCCATTTGAACTTCTAGAGGTGCAAAGTCATTTTCAGTTAAGTGCAACCAATCCTCAAAGTGCTCAAAGAACCTTAAAATTAAAGTGTTTAAGTAACATAAGCTGTAATTAAGTGAAGGCAGTTTTCACAGGCAGGAGCATAAGCAACACGTCTCTGGCTCATGAGCCACCTTAGCACAATTACTCCATTTATGAATCTAACGTGAGAGCACAGCGTATGGAAGCCAGGTTAGTAAAGCAACCAGCGGAAAATCAATATAACATGACAGATATCTGCCCTTCAAATAGCTTCAGTCTTCCTACTCACCTAGAAACTTGGATCTCTTTTCTTTGAATCTAATGTCTTTCCTTCGTATTTAACAGGACTCCTATTTGACCCCAACAGGGGGGGTCAAATGAAGTACGACCTTCGGTTGGCTTCTTTATCAATCTGTGCCTTGATTAATACTCTGTGGAAGATTGTCTCTGCATGAGTTAGCCACTGCTAACACCTGAGTTTCTGGTGTGTGATGTGGCCTCTGGTTCAATTCCAGTCTGATTTCCTAAACCAAAACAAGCACTTATGCAGATGCTTCTGTCTCACACACAAATTCTGAGGCCTGAAAACCTACACAAGTGAAAATTTGAGACCTATTCCAGTCTGTGTTTTCCCAGTGTGGGTAACCAGAGAACTGACCCATGTAACAAAAATAACCTTTAGCCCAGTATTTTCAGTTCTAACAGACATACATGGAGGCACATTCTCTGCTATGATCTGCCCCAGAAATGGGGTAACTCAGGCTCTTTCTAATAGATCCATTGGGGCAGATTAAAGTGAAACAGCAGTGAATGACTGGTGTTTTTATAGCTATATCATCTATATATATGTGGAAGGCTTATTTTAGAACAATTCAGTTGCAATTGAAAGGAGATATGCAGCCATTTTGATTATTATCTATAGAAATATAACAATATTAAAGTATAAAATATTAAGAATATAAGGAAAAGAAAAAAGGGAAAAGAAAGGATAAGAGCACATAGTGGAAAGATATCATCATCTGTGGGTGCAGTGACAAGGCTTGATTGTTGCAATTTCGATGTCTGTTGGTTGAGATGATGCCTTTGGGGATGGAGAAAGACCACAAAATACAAAGTTTGATGGGTTACACATGCTCAGGTTCCGGTGGGAATGCTCAGGCACCTCCCACGGCAGTGGAGTTTTACACTGTCTGATGTAACACTGTGGGTCATCCACAGCTCTCTAAAGGAAGGCCTCAGAAAAGTGAGTCTGGGGACACTTGAGTGATCTTTGGTAGTTTATGAGTCCTTCTAAGACATGACAGCCGCCTCTTATGACAGTGTGGTGGAACCAGTTGTGCCCCATCAGAAGGGATAAACACCTTCAGGCCTACATGTGAATATCCTGATACTTCCTCCAAGGATGAATTTTGCACCTGAGCCTTATTAGGAGGATATCAGCACAATAAAATCATTGCCTCACCTTATAGGAGGCACTTCCTTTTGTCCTTTTCCCTTGTCTGGCTCAAAACCCAGCTTGTTGCAGAGTACAGGTCAGTTTATCATGGTCATCTTCCAGTGGTGGGAGAGCACCCCTTCTGCATCTGGGCTGTTCTTTTGCAGATCAGAGGTTTCGTCATCACACAACCAAAAATTCTCCTCATCCCTTTCAGTCACAGGAGGTGCAAACCTGACCTCAGCAAAGTACCCTGCTGTTTTAGCAAATGGCTGATTATTTGAGTCGTTAACATTTAACATCTCATTCTCTCACACTCTCTGACAAAAAAAAGAAAAAACAAATTGTTCAAAAATCTCTGTTTAACTGAAGACTCAGTTTTGCTGAAATACCTGGAAGTCAGTAGCATGGATAATTACATCAAGTTTAGTGAGGACACAGTGAAGAGGTAGATGGAATTCTTGTCTCTGGTAGGCATCATCAAAAATCAGCGTCATGAGCTGTACATGAAACAGAATGCAGTCATACTGCTGTTGTTCATGTTCTATAGGCAATTACTTCCACTCAATTTTTCACCTCTGTTTAAGCCCTGATTAGTCTCACCTGTGTTTATGTACCTAATAGAGGCACTTTAGTTGGAAATGTAAGCATACTTAACAGCTAAGGAGAGAGAAAGACACCTCCACAGAGGTGGAGATAACAATTCAGAATTAAGATGGTCTCAACCCACTATAGAGGCTTGTCTCTGTCCTCTGACAACAGCCAGTGCCTACAGCAATCAGGCTCCCAAATTAGGTCCTCAGTTAATTGGGTCAATCAGGATCCATCTGGGACTTTTTCTTAAATTAGATTTAGCATCGCTGCTCTCTTTTTTTTTTTTCTTCTTTTTTTTACATTACCTGAAGACAAAATTCTTACACTTGATTAGTTTTTGCTCTGTGCTACAATCTAATATAATAACACAGTGTAAGCAAATAGGTAGGTGATATTGTGCTGTGATCCTGGCAGACTTTCTAAGCCAATTAGGGTCAATGTAGATCAGTTTTATTCCTGCAGGGAGTAGGGGTAGCCAAATACTAAATGATTCAGAGAAGCAGCAGAGAGAATGGTAGCAGGAACAATAGGACTGCCTTGGGTCTTTGCGTAAATTTAAAAAATACAGGGAAATAAAAATGCATGCATGAGTCTAAGACTTCAGCTTCCTGGCCTGTGAGGAAATGCTGATTTCAACTTGCAGTATCCCTAGTGGCAATAGCTACCCAGAGAGTATCATCTTATCTGCTGGACAGCTGTACGCCTGCAAATGCTGCCTTGTAGCTGCTGTATTGGCAGGGACTGTGGGGATTAGGCCAGAATTCACACATGTGGTTGTTAAATTCCTAAGATGAACATTCCAACAAATGTTGCACATATATCTTCGACACAGCAGGAACAATTATACATGAACATTATGCTTCTCTTTTCGGGAGCAATGTTGACACTAATTCGTCTAGAAAAGGAATGAGCACAAGGCGTCTGCTGACTACAATGCAGGTGAAATCCATAAACAAATGAGATTCTGTCACTACAGGAAGGAGAAGTTAGACAGTAATGATGTGACAGTAAGCACCAATCTCAACATACCTGGGAAGAAAAAGAGCAAGGGTTAAATCACAGATGCGACTGTTCAACATCCTTTCTTATACATTACATGTCAGGTGTGTTGCATGTTCAAATACCAGAGAGATAAAAATCTGTACGAGGATGCTTCAAATACTCTCTCAGTATACGTATTTTTAAAGGGTGAACTGAAATAATGTTATGTAGAAAAAAAATTAGTTAGGTCTAAAATTTCATTGGACTAAAATATAAATCTGTAGTGCATTGTCTCCTTAGTCTATTTTCCTAATCTGTAAAATAGGAATGATAATATCGCCCTGTCACCCACTATCTACACAGTGAAATTCCCAATCAGAGATTTTAAGTGCAGAGGCCCAAACAGTTCAGCATATCTGATATTTTTGTATGCAAAAATATTCATTAATTATGCTTGAATTTAGCTTAATAATTGGCATTTGAATAAATAGTAGCCTCTTACAAAAAAAAGGTCTGAGCTTTCTTGGAAGACTATAAGACATGAAGTCTGTCTTCTCTGATAGCTTTTGATTAAAAATAAATGTCTCATTTCCAGCTTGAATCGATCTAGCTTCAGTCGCTGTTTCTGGAGATGTGTTTCTTTCCTAGTCTGTAAATCTCACAGGGCTATCACAGTGGGCCTTGAACTCAATACCACTAGATAGCCATGTAATAAGAACAAGAATAGTTCTTTATTTTACTCAGCTGCAGTAATATTTGATGTCGGGAAGTGTGGGGGAAGGGTTTGATCTAAAAAGGCATTTGAGTTGCCAGTAGGTCTCCTCAGCCTATCTTAAATGTATTAATGCTCCCACTTTCAGCTGGTAAAGGGGGAAACAGTGATGTGTCACATTACAGGGCAATTTGAGCCTGTTCATTATAAGTGTACAGGAGATATTTTCTCAGCAGTCCTAGCATAAGAACACTGCAATCTAAGAGCAACAAATTACTGCAATAACCCAATGGTCAAAAAAATTAAATAATATAAAGAATAAAAAAGGCAAACAATATTTATTTATTTTTATCATTTCAGACACAAAAATGACAGTTAAAGGCAGAGTCATCACATCATGCTTTTCACTTGGTAAACAAACAAATCTCTGCTAATTGCTTTCAATACTTCCTTTGCTATAGTTGAACCAGTTTATGTTCTTCCTACTTGATGGTTTGTTGAGAATTAAATGATAGGGTAAACTTACATATCTACCCCTGTGTATTATAATATGGGTATGTTGACAGAGGTAGATTAATGTCCATGTTTGTTTGGCACAATACCTCTATGCCATGTGAAGACTCATGCTTTAAAAACAAAACCAAAAAACCTCAAAACCAATCCAAACCAAACCAAAAACCTCTTAGACTAACATACTGCAACTTTTTAAGGCATGCTCTTCTGTCAGTTCTGCTAGTCTACTTTGTAGAAGAAGAAAGAGATCAGGACTTGGGCATTATTGACATGAGTAAATATGCATGTCACAGTAGGAAAACCTAAAATTAGTTGACCTCTAGTTTGATCTCTCTGGTCCAATATTGCTGGATGGTAGCTCCTGAAAGGAAAGGAGACAAACATTTTTACTTCCTCAGACAGAAGAAAAGAGGTAAGTATTGCACCCATAAGGCTAGGTAGGGCACATCTTCACTTGTTATAGAATGTATAGCAGTGTTCCCCAGGATCAGTATTGGGCCAGTCCTGTCTAATGTTTTTATCTATGATTTCCACAAGGGGATTGAGTGTTCCTTCAGACAGTTTGCAGACAGCACCAAACTGGGCAGGAGAGTTGATCTGTTGAAGGGCAGGGAGGTTCTGCAGAGAGATCTGAACAAGCTGGATCAATGGACTGAGGCCACCTGTGTATTGTTCAACAAAGTAAAATGTTGGGTTCACCTCTTCAGTCACAACAGCCCCATGCAATGCTATGGGCTGGAAAAAGAGTGGCTGGGAAGCTGTCCAGTGGAAAAGGTCCTGGAGCTGCTGTTTGATGGGGGCTGAATATGAGCCAGAATGGAAGGCCAATGACATCCTGGCCTGGATCAGCAATAGTGTGACCATCAGGAGCAGGGCAGTGACCGTCCCCTGTACCTCAGCATGAGGTGAGGGCACACTCTTGTGTCCGGTGTTCAGTTCTGGGCCTCTCACTACAAGAGAGACATTGAGGGACTGGAGCCTGTGTCAAGACTTAAAGAATGCCATTAAAATGCCTTGAAACTCTGTTGAAGAGGGAAGTTTGTGTAAAATAAGCCACCACAACAGGCACAGATGGAAAAAAGGAAGGTGCTAATTTCAGGCCTAAGCGAGGTGAAAGGTTTGGAATAAGCACACTGGACATAATACCACTGTGTAGAGAGTGGAAAAAGCACAGGTGGTAACAACAGGAAGATGCCAGGCCTGGTGAGGCAGATCTGGGTAACCTATTTGGTAAAAAATTCCCACCACGGCAGATTGTAAGAAAGGAAGCAAGTCTTTGTACACATACCATCCTGAGTTGTGGGAACAGCACATATGTCTCTGGATATCCAGGACTTGGACTGTATAAAAGTGGTACCTCCAGAACACTCTGGGGACCCCCATGACTGAGCAGAGCAGAAGAAGAAGAGCCAGGTGGATGCTGCAGGAATCCATGTGATGGTGATTATAATCTCTTTCTCTTTCTATCCTTCTCTGAGGTCCCCTCATCTCTTCCCAGTTTTCTCTCTCTCTCCCTATTTAAATTAAATCCCTGCTAATGACTGTGGCACATGATCTCCTTTGCACCTAATTCAGACAGAGGCATATTTTAATTATCAGATCCTAACATTATTTAAGAAGTGGGATCATAACTGTCCAGAAAAGAACAATGAAGCTGGGAGAGGGTCTGGACCACATGTCTTATGAGGAGCAGCTGAGGGAGCTGAGGTTGTTCATCCTGGAGAAAAGGAGGCTCAGGGGGACCCTTATCTGTCTCTACAACTGCTTGAAAGGAGGTTGCAGTCAGGTGTGGGTCAGTCTCTTCTCCCATGAACAAGGAACAGGACAAGAGGAAATGGTCTCAAGGTGCACCAGGGGAACTTTACATTGTATATTAGAAAAAATTTCTTCCCTAAAAGGGTTGTCAAACATTAGAACAGGCTGCTCAGGGAAATGGTGAAGTCACTGTCCCTGGAAGTATTTAAAAGATTTGTAGATGTGGTGCTTAGAGATGTGGTTCAGTGATGAACTTGGCAGTGTTAGGCTAGTAATTTGGTTCAATGGTCTCAGAGGTCTTTTCCAACCTAAATGATTTTATGATTGTATATTTTATGTTTGGAAATAGTGACAGATTTGTTAACAGAGTCAGAAAAAAAAAGTCTCAACAAACCCCCAAAATGCCCTTTAAAGTCTTTCTTTTCAGGTTGTCACAAAATAAAAATATCATTGATTATCACACTAGTCATATGCAGTTAAATTAGGAATGCTTGTCTCCTGCTTCTAACAATTATGCCACAAATTGCTCTATGATAACCTTATACCTGAAAGTTGCTACATATGACAGCACATCACACTATCCTGCTTTATATATTCCTGTCTCAGGAGCAAGGGTGTCCCTGATGAGGACAGAGTGGCTGCAGAAGACAAGAGCTCACAGAGCCAAGCTTTCCCAAGAATTCCATTAAGTATCTGAGAGTTAGAACGGAGTGAGTCATTTTAACTATGAAATGCTTTTAACTACATTTGTTTTTGGGAACATTTGTATTGAGTATTTTTGCCATCATTATCAAAAGATAATTGTACATTTTCTATTTCCACTTTCAGATGTTTTTATGACTTCTGTGTACTTTCTTTTCTCTTTCAATAGAAGACTTTTTTAAAAAGCTAAAATTCTCATCACAAATATAATAATGCTTATTGAAAATTTGAATCGTGGCTTTTTCAGAAAACCTTGGAGATTTTTTTTTTTAATCAAGGAGCTACATTTTAATACAAATTAAAACAAAACAAAATAAACCAATAAAAAACAAACAAAAAAAACCCTAAGAAACAAACAAAACTCCCCCAAAACCCTAGAAAGGACAACAACAACAACAAAACCTGAAAGCCTTCTGGAAAAGCAAAGGAATGTCCAAAAAATAAAAATAATTTTGAAATTATATACTTAAAGGCCTGCTCAGCTTAACATATGATTCTTGATAATGCACATATTTTCTTTTTCACTACTAAAAAACTGCTTGACATTATTGCAAATGCAGTGATAAAGCACTAAGAGTGTGGCTACTCCATTTTCATAGCCATTTGTTGTGGCAGAATTGTATTCCATAGAGGTACAGAGGTGCAAGACTGCAAATGGGTTAGATCTAGTAATTCATTCACACTACATTTTGCAGGAAAGAGTTTCCATCTATTTCATAAATTATGGGTCCATTTCTCATAAGGTCAAAATGATCCTCTTTGAACTTATCACCAACCTCCTCTCTTTCTTGAGATTAAATTGCCAAGGATTTATTTTGTGGGGTGCTGGAGTGGAGTACTCCAACACTCTCTGTATTCTCTCTGTTAGTTGTCTATCATTAGTGAACCCAGAATGATCTCACTTTATAAAAGTGAAGTTATATCTTATGAAGCTCATTCTTTAGAACTGTAGTTAAGATTTTTAGATCTGTGTTTAATAGTGAAAAAGATCTTCAGGATTAACACACCATTAAAACTTTTCAGGTGTAGGCATTAATGTGATAATAACATCCCACAGAAAAAAAGAGGCTCATCTCCATTTGACAGTCCATTAAATGTATCTGCATCCTTATTAGTAGTATTAAAATTGTGATTTCAATCACAGTTGTTATTCACTGTACTAGAAGCTGTAGAGACACACATTAAAAACACTGTTCTACAGCTAGAAAATAAATAATTCTAATATCTATTAGGTAATGGGTATTAGTAAGTTTATATCCATCAGTTTAGCGGTTAAGAAGTGGATTTCACATGTCATAAACCTGACACATTCATAGAGAAAGCTGTGCTAGGTCCTTATAGCATTAGTACCCCAAGATGAAATATTATAATTTCTGAAGTTGACTCTTCTCTGCTTCCCTCTGCCCAGTTCTCTTTCCTTTATAAGCACTTCAAAATTGCTTCATTTTCAAATGATTTATTTTAAAAATTAAATCAGAGTGAACCTTTTAAAGGGGAATGTGACCAACTGTCAAATGCAAGGCTCTCCAAAGAGACTTGACCTTCAACATGGCAGAAGCAAAACTGTCCAACTGCCTCTTCTATGGCATAATTCATTGCTCTGAAAACTCAGGTTTGGAATAAAAGAGGATGTTAAGGATCTGATATTGCTCTAAGTGTCAGTAAGAATGCCATGGATTAAGTCACAAAGCACCAGAGGCAAGTGGCCTAAACAGAATGTCGATGAGCTGAATAGAACTTGCCAGGGTGACAGGTACATATGAAATGTTGTTTGTTTGGATTTTTACATGCTTAGAATCTTTGGAGAGTTAGTGAGTTATCTTTGCAGCATTTCATGGTAAGTCTCTGCTGTCACATAAACTGAACCAAGGACCCAAATGGAGATAGGCGTATATCATGAAAAAATATTGGAATGCTGCTCTTTTTTACCTGTATCAAAATAAGACTTGAGACACTACACCCGGAGAAATTCAGAAAGTTCATTTTGAATCACTGAAAGATTCACTTGAGAAGTTCTAAATTAAGAACTATATGCCAGTAATCAAGTTGTGGTCATGTAAGGACATAAGACCTAGGCGAACACTTGGAAATTATAAACTCCATGCCTTTGTTGCCACGCATAACCCATATAATGTTCTACACTGGTCAGAAGCACAAAAGATCTGTCCCTCTGACTCTATATTCTACTCTAAGAAAGCAGAATTAATCCTGAACTCCTCAAGTACAGACTCTTAAACAGAGGAAAATATCCAGAGAAGAAATTCTTCTCCGATAACATCCTTTTCCATAAATCCTCGTACAAGTGACATGAAGAAAAAGACATATTGGAAATTATAAAGAAGAGTATTCACAAAATAATTGTTCTCAGAGTCACTGGATTGCAGAAAGGACATTTTCATCCAATATACATTAGAGTCAAAGGGTTGCCTAAATTGGGATTGAAGGAAGACTCATAGATCGAATTAGTGACTTCGCAAGTAATTGTCTCTCCTTAAAAACTGACTCCCGTGCATAATATTGCTCTCATTTTCTCCACTGACAATTCCAGTCCTCCATTTTGTATGATAATAAAAATGCTTATGGCTCTCTTGGAACCATTTCGACTCTGTTCTACCTAAGTTAAAAAGAGATTATTGAGACAAACCTTTTTTACAATTTTTCTAGTCTCAGGAAATCTTACGCAGCTAGTGATGCCACTCCCACGGAGAAGAAGAGATTGAATTTATTTTACTGACTTCTGAAGCATGTGCAGAAAAGAATCACTGAAACAAAAAAAAAGCCATAAAAACACATTTTTGGGGATTAATAAATAATGCAAGAAGGAATCTGCAGCTGCTCTGGAAATGGAGGATTTTTCTGTAGTAATTCCCTATGTTCTTTTTTACACGTACAATTCAGATAAGAATCTGAAATTCACTTAGGTGTATAGTAAAGATGATGCACCGAACCCTGATTTTGCTTCCATTCTTACTACTCCTTATTCACGATCTTTTCAAAGATTAATCTCCTTTACATTATTAGACTTTCAATCATCTATGATTCTGCCCTTAAATTATTTTCTATTTGTTCTTCCATTTATTTCTTTCCATGAGTACTTCCAAGATGTTTTGTGAATTAAAACAGAATAAGAAAGGAGAACCTGCCTAAATCACATAGATTTATATAAATGCCCTATGGCATGGGTTTAGAAAATGGACGAGCAATAGTTCTATGCTTTAAATCCAGTTTCATTTGCCGTACTTTATAAAGGAATTATAGAATGGTTTTGACTGGAAGATACCTTAAAGATCATGGGAACATCATACAGCTGGTACAGCCTGGTCGAGAAGACTCTTAAAAACCCTAGGTGACAACTTTATGGATCACTGGGGGATTATTCTCATGCTCTTCTCAGCCTTGGTGAGAAACATTTCACGTGCTGTGTTCAGATCTGGGGTTGTCAGTAAAAAAGAAACATGGACATACCAGAAAGAGTCCACTCAAGGGACATGAAGATAATTAATAGCTTGGAGCATCTGTCATGTGTGGAGAGGCCGAGAGAGCTGGGACTATTCAGCTGGAGAAGAGAAAGCTCAGAGTGATCTTGTAAATGTTTTTGAATTCTTTATGAGAGAAGGAAAAAAAGATGGAGCCAGACTCCTCTCAGTTTTGTCTCCAGTGACAAAACAGAAGGTAGTGGGCACAAACTGAAAAATAGGGAATTCCATTTAAATATCAGGAAAACATTTTTTAGTTTTATAAGAGGTTTCACTGAGAGGTTGCAGTCTCTAAACATGAAGAAATTTAAAACCTGATCAGATACAACCCTGAACAAGCTTCTGGGGGTAACTCTGCTTGAACAAGGTGGTTAGACTCGGATATCCAGTGGTGCCTGCCAAAGCTCAGCCATTCTAAAACTGTGTACCAAACTGAATAAGGCTGACATACTGCCATCAAATCAGTTCCTGTTAACTATTTTTGCCAAAAGTTGAAAGTTTCCTCTGGAAAATACAGTAATCTCTAATGTTGACCCAAGCCAAGAAAAGTCTGTGGTTAAGGCACTATTCCTTGATGCAAAAGTTACTTTAGATTTCCTTCAGAATAGGATTCATTTAAAATACCTAAGATGTATTGAAATCTTTGTTGTCTGATAAGCTTGTTCTCTGAAACCAGTGGCAGTTCTGAATCGCAACTGTAACTATATATTACAAACTGCAACAGAGAAAACTTCCCTTTAAATGATAGATATGGAGTGAGAATCATAGAATCATTAAGGGCTTTCAAGATCAAATCCAACTGTTACCCCAGCACTGCTGTGTTACTACAAAGCCACGTCCCCAGGTGCCAACATCCACACATTTTTTTGAATACTTATGTGTGGATACACTCAGATGGTGTATGCAGTGGTCAGAGATTTACCCAATTGTAGAAAACCTGCAGGACATCTTCAAAACATATGTCATAGGATTTTGTTTATATGCTTCAAATATAATGGTTGCCTTTTATAAAACTGTTTCTTTTTTATTTCCAGTTACTCAAGCATACCCATACACACAGATATGTGTCCACTTACAAGAGGCCAGTTTGTAAAGCCTTGCTTTTACTTCAGTTTGATGAAACAAATTTTAATAAAACTTGCCTTTTCATTTAAAAGGCTAAATTCTCTTTAAGATGAAAAGCTTCAAAAGTGTTGCCTATGAAGACAGAGCTGTTTGCCTTTAACTGCAACATTGCAAGGACTATAGAAGGCTTTGGATTCTTGCTGGGCTTTAAATCTTGGAGTATATAATAATTTATTTAACACTACTTGAAAAGAACAGGGGTTGTAGAAAATAATATTAATTGTTCCTCCTTTCTTTTAGGTTCTGTATTTCAACCAGAACTAAGTTTGACAATGAAAAAAAAAAATCAATAAAATCTCTTCTATAAATAAGCAACTGTGGTAAACAGCAAGTCTTTTGAGAAGGTGTGAACACTACATACCTTCTGCTAGAGTAACTGTTAGTGTTAACATATAGGTGTATGCATGTGTATGCATTTGTATGCTGTACAAGCTGAAAAAAAACCATTAACCTGAACTGGAAAAAAACATTCCTTATTCCACAAATATAAATATAAAATAAATAGGTTTAAAATAAATATATATGAATATACATATCATATATATATATTCTATATTTTATATAGAATATATAAAAGTGATTAATATAAAGGCAACATAAAATTAGCTTATTGTTACCAAAATGGTCATGTGAGTAGAAACTCTTAATCTGAATGCAACTAATTTTACATATGAGCTAAGTATAAACAAATATGTACAAGAGTGTTTCACTTTACCTGGACTGTTACACTCATAAGCTTCTACAACATAGATTTCTGTAAGCTACAGTATTTTCAGCTGGTCAATCACTATGCTCTTCTGCAGTAAGGAAGTCAGATGTGAAAGTTCTGGGCAGAAAATTTAGTATGACTCTCTGCTTAACCCCTCTTTAAGAGCTAGCTCAAAAAACCATGGACTTCTAATGATTGTTTAACATAGTGTAGGTACTAAAAGATTATTTTTTAAAAAATTGTGTAAGTGCTTTTCCCTTTCTTAGATGTCTTTTGCTTTCAAATTCCAAGCTTGATCTCCTTTTGCTCTATGACAACTCGTCTCATCCAGTATATTTTAAACAAACCTTTGATCGTGCTCTCTTTCCCATAATTAAGCTATCCATGTGTTTGTGCAATTTTAAGAAATAATAGCAGTGGGTTTTCTTTGTTGTTTTTTATTGATTTTGTTTGGTTTATTGGTTTTTATTCCCCCCAGAGAACCTTATTATGCCTTGTTTTCTTGAAAACAGCATGTTTTCTCAGTATGATCCATCATACATTGATATTTTATCTGTTTCCTCAACATTTTCTCCTGGATTATTGGTCTGGATTCTACAAGCCCTTTTCTTGTATTCTTGTCATGGCTGATGGACATGTGAAAACCATGCTGCAATCCATTCAATCCATCTGTACTACAGAAGCCTCTCCTTGATGTTTCAAAACTGTGCAGGTGGCAATTCAATAAAAGCTGTAGATTTGGAAGTGATTTTGAAAAAAAAGGTCTTTGTAGCACATCAACTCAAGGGTAATCAATGAATTCAATAAATATCATTACTTTAGTGATAAACTTCCACTTCTAATTGAATTTCACACTATTGCACACTCACACTGTTGCAAATTTGGAAATCTCTAATTAAATTGATGGTGATATTGCAGCAAAACTGTGGATGGCAGAAGAAACAGTGCTCACAGTACTTGAGATTAAGGTCTGCATAGTAGAAAACGCGTTTAATGACCTCAGTTTTTCACCCAGCAGATATCACTTTGCACGTGATACTGTTTGGAGGCTAACATGCCTTGTTCATCAAGACCAAACTGGAGAAGTTACACTGATAATTGACTTTCAAATGCTCTGCTACAATGCAAATGTCAGACATTAAGCTCAGGTGAGGATGGTTTTCTCAGTGGATTTAGTAAGTGTAACTTCCAGGTCAGAGGAGAATGTAAGTGGTAGATCAGTGGAGTAAGTGGCTGCTATTTATCCACTTTTTGATTGCAACCACATTCCTTGTTTCCTCTTCCAAATTTTCATTTCTCCAAATGGGGAATTTTTGGAACCTTTCTTTGGTCTGTGTTGCCATTTTGCTGGTCTTTGTATACAATAATTCAGATGTAAATATTTGCAATTGTATTTAATTCCTATACATTTTTTGTATTTGTTTTGTGCTCTAGGAAAAAAAATTGTACTAACAGACTTCTAACTCGAGAAGTTAAAATATATAAATATGCAGCTGAGAGGAATATCTATGTTTTGGGGTTTTTTTTGCACTTTTACTGGTGAAACCAACTCTTTTTTTCATATAGTCTTCAGAAAGTTAATAAAAACTAGAAAGATGTCATGTCAAGCATTAGCATTGAGCTGCAAACCATTCATTAATGGCATTGTCATTTCACCATGAAAAGGTTGTTGGATTGGGTAAGCTAAAGCAACACTTACATTCACAACTTTCAGAGCAGCATTTATATAGCAATATAAGAAAGACCGTACTGACAAGCCATAGAAAAATAAAATATTAGCTACAAGCATTTCACTGCAGCATCAAGAAGCATTTAACTTCTCTTCTTGAGGGATGCTGCTAATTTCTGTTAATAATAAAATATTAACTTTTATTTCTAGCTACAGGACAGTTGTCCCTTTTTTAAAGATGGGGAAGAGATGGCACAGAGAGTAAAGAGGACAGCAATTTTTCTTCCAGGAGCAGTTTAAGAAAGCTCAGCATTTGTACTGCTCAGCTTAGATTGCAAACTACTTGAAATAGATTACACCGAGCATGTTCAGCCATTCGAGTGTTTTGAACACCAAGCAGCTGGGCAAGAGCTGTCTTTAGCTATGATGTTGAATACATCATTAACCCAGAAGCACACACACTTCAGCAAAGTTAATTATCCTTCAGTGAATAAAGTAGCATGACCATTGCTTGTTTATCAAGTTACATATGAGGTACCCAAACTAACTACAACCTGAAAAACATGTAGTTTTGTATTCTTTTGATTCCTATTCATGTTTTCAGACAGTAAAAACCTGTATATAGCAGGTGCTACTTTTTTTTCTCTTTTTTTTTAAGTGAAAGTCACTCAATCTTGTCTATATGAATTACCTTGCAAATATTCATATCAAACTACTGTGCCAAAATGGAATCCAAATTTCAGAGCCAAGCAAGCTTCCTTAAGCATCATTTCTCTCACAGAATGATTAATTCACCACGGTCTCTGTAATATATGCAGAGGGTAAACTATTTCTCTTCTCCTACAGCATCTTTTCATTGCTGGCAGCATGTTCTTACATCTTGACCCATCATACATTTACATGCTATTTTCTTCACATCTGCTACTTCTGTATTCATAGCTTTAATCCCAGCAGCTCTTTTCTAGTGTTCCTGTGATTGCCAGAGTGCACAAGTAAATCCCGCTGTAAAACTCCATGTTCCAGTAGGTTCTGGCTGCTCTCTGTGGAAGGATGGTAGTTATTCACAAACTGAAGGACCAGCTTTTTTTTCTGTGTGAAGTCAAAAGCTGCGATCTTTAAAGGCAGGAAGAAACAAAGCCCGTTTATTACTCTAGACAGAATGATTTGCAAAAGCTGCCAGCCTAGTGATCTTCTGCTGCCTTGTGTGCTCTGCATCCCCTTGGCATTGCATTTAAATAAATGAATACAACCATTAATGGATCACCTGCTTCAGTCAGGTGAGGCTACAAGTATATTACTTGGAAAAATAGGAGAAAACAAACCACAGGAGAAGCTAAAAAAAAAATGCAAGGGCATAAGTTTTTATTGACTGTTACATTGACTTTACCTGCTTCTGTCTCTGGGAAGATTCTGTAGTCTTTCAAATAGGTTTCTGTGCAAACAACGTGGAAGGTCTAAGTCTTGGAAAAATACAGAGAAAGTATCTGAAATGGTATTCTGAAGCTGTTTTGTTTCCACTGCTGGGGCATTTGGCAAGTACTTGGCATTGCAGCAGGATGTTCTGTAAAAGGCAGCATTCTGGCTGGAGAAATGTCGGTGAGGGCAGTAATTTTCTGTACCATTAAGGAGCTTTAAGCTCTGGAGTTCAGCCCATCGAATCACAGCAGGAAAATTACCTGTTAGACCTTCTAAGTGTGGCTGACCTGTGCCTGCACTGACCCTATTGGTATTTAAGCCCTAATGCTAGGATATAGGGAGGCAAATTGGCTTCCTTGACGTCGCATGAAACAAAGAACACTCAGCAAAGAGTCAATATTCAGCTCCTGACAGTGCAGGAGGCTTGTCAAGCCCATGTTGTGGTTCACTTTTGTGTTTATGGAAGCAGTCAGATACGTTGAACTACAGCATTGCTGCTAAGGGAGCAGGAAGAGGTCTGTGGACCTTTGCAAAAGAAGACCCTCTGGTCATTGCAGTATCAAAACATATTGCATGCAAAGATGTATATCAGATAAATTTATATGACAAAACCTCCAGGGTTTCTGAAACAGAATAATGAATATGCAATCATATTATTTCCCAAATTTGTAATGCCAAGCAGTGCTCCAGAACTTCTGAATGAGCTGATACTTCCATGTATCAGCTCATTCAGAATGGTTTCCTTGACCCTCATGCTTCCAATGTGAGTGGGATTCCAGCACACCCAAATGAAGAAGTTACACTCCTTCCGTGGAAACTGGCCACCTCTCATTGTCACCAACATGTGATAATAATTCTGACATTGGAAAATCAACTCTGCCTGGCAGTATTGGAGCATTGTCTGCTGCGAATTTTTTACCTGTTACTGCGCATATGCAAGGAATATTATGCAAGGAATAGTATTTTTTACAGGAAGAAGAGAGAGACCGTGACTCCTTGTGGGCTGGGGGCTCTCTGGGAGAGTCAGGGTCTCCCCATAATGGCAGGGCCTGGGAGCCAGGATTTGCTCCATTGGCCCAGCCAAGAGCAGGGCACCCAGAAGGGTGCCAGAGGCAGCCACAGCCCTGGGCATCAGCTATCTTCCTGGGCATGATGATGGGCTTGGTGGGACCCGTGGCTGGCCAGGCAGAACAGGGCTGGGAGGAACTAGGGACCAATATTCCTCATGGTGACTGGGACAGGGCTGAAGAGGACTGTGTGGTGAGAGGGCAGGGTAGGACAGTCAGAGTCCTTGGTGCTCTCAGAATCCTGGCAGTTTTATCCTGCTGGGAGTGAGATTTCCAAGCTGGGCTAAAGCCATTGTGTTAACCATCATCTGTCTGCACCATCCTGCCTCTGAAGAAATAGTTTATTTATCCATTTGCCTTCGTTTGGAGGGGCAGTAGAACACCCCCCCCCCCCCTTTTTTTTTTATGATTATGTGAAAAGTGCTGAAAATACACATCACATCATCACAACGCTCTGAGAGTTAGAGTGCACACATTCTGCTTGGTCCTTTTTTCTTTTCAAAATTGTATTGCAACCATTGCTTTTGCTCTTTATACAGAAGAATCCTTCCTTTCTTTGTCTAATATAGAGTATAAATATATAAAAGCCCCAGTGAGAACTGTTTTCTCCTCTCTCCAGCTGCAGGGTGATGGTGGAGTGCTTATTTAGACAGCTGAAGTTGGAGTTACATTCAAAATAACTTTTATTATAATAAGACAGGACAAAATACTTGAATGCCACAGTCCGATAAAGAAAATGCTAACTTTTAATATCCAATATATATCATCCAAAGCACCTTGTGTTTCAAGAGCATTCCCAAGCCCACAACAGGGCAGGACTCAGCCTGATCTCCTGATGACTCTCTGGAGCCTCTGCATCTGGCACCCTAAACCCACTTGGCTTTGGTTCACAATCACAAGCGGGATTCTGGATATAAAATAATATTTCCTGGGCAAAAAACTGAATTAAAAATTATATCCTGTGTAACAGAAACCGTATTTTTTGTCAGCTCTATATGTAAATGGAATACGTGTGTGTTCTTCAGTGTTCTATAAAGTTGAAGTATTTGATCCACCAGAGTTTCTTACACATTCATGGACTTCTTTACCAATTCATACAGATGTAAAGTGTTCATACAGATGTAAAGTGTTCTGTGAAATCACACGAAACCGTGGTCAACGGAGGCCTGGAAAGTAGGAAGTGCTTGAGTATATCACACATATTGTAGTTTCAATGAGTGGTGGATTACTAGTGCACACACGGTTTATTGGATTGTGAAATACCAAGGAACTTCTTTCAGTGTTAGCTTATAGAGTGCTAAAGCAGCTTTCCACAAGCTTTTTAATATACCTGGGGTGAAGGGACTGCTAATCCATATGGAGTATATTGTGCTTGATTAGTTTTATGGAGTGTGTTGTGTAAGGGTTGATTTATTTGCTGAATAAAATATCAACTTATGTGTAACACTGTGTGCTTTCTACTTTGGGGACATGCAGTGCCATTTAATTGGCTTGTGCAGATAGCTTGCTGGTTTTTGATACCTTAATAAAAGCCTGTGGTATACCTGTCTCTTCACATTTCCTACAATTAAGTGGATGGCAATATGGTCAACAACAAAGGTTTAACAAGCACAGAACTTAATTAAACTTCAATTTATGAACCAAGGAAAAAATTAGGAACAATGAAGTCAGAGTAATCAATGCTAAAAAGAAGTAAATAAGCCCTTAAAATATATTTTGAAGTTTAACTTGCAAAAGTGAAGTAAGTGAAAAAAGGAAAAAACAAGCAACTCAGTTGTGATATTCTTGGCCATCAACATCCCTTTGTTTTGTTTTCCTATTTCACCCACTCTGAAGCATTTCATGAAGCATGAATGCTGCACTCTGATTTGCCCTTCAAAATTTGTTTGGTTAATTCTATGGAAGTTACGTAGTTATCATCTGTACAAATAAAACATTTCTCTTTTTTTTTTTGTCACTTTCAGGATCTCATGGCCCTAACTCTGATACAGAACCAGAGATAGAAATTAGTCAAATTAGTCAGGAAATGGCCCCACTAGAACATCTCAGTATGTCTGATTTTGCTGGTCACACCAGAAGAAGATAAACGCTGAATCTCTAGATCATCATTCAAGGGGCTAGTTTTACTGTTACATTATATTTAAACATATTGTTATTTTACAACAAATTAAAAAAAACACAACTTATTCAGCATTGGGGCAAAGTTACAAAAGAGACATTTTTATTTTCTTTGAAGGTATTTCAGTCCTAACTTAGAACTAACACTTGTTTTTTTCCTTTTTTTTCCTCTTTGTCTTTTATTTTCTAATGGATGCTTTTTCTCCTTCTTTCCCCTTCTGATGTTGCATAAGAAATTGAGTAAAGGCCCTAATTTTTGCTATATAGGACATCCCTCCATTGCTTCCTACTAAGTGTTATTTCTTTGCAATGGAATATTGCATCATCATCTGGGGCTGTACCATGACATTTTTGAGGATTTTATCACTTCTTTACATCCCTTCGATCAATCTCTTTAATTATAAATATTAATTAACAACTTCCTGGCTTCTGGTATCTTCTCCTTCGAATAGGCTTCTGAAGACATAAGAACACCAGAATGGGTGTAACAGGTCAGATTAAAGGTTCACTTGGCCCAATATCTGCCAGTAACACTTAACACACATCCTGGAGAAAAATATGATGATAGCAAACAGAAGTGGTCCTTTTTATTCCCTCCCCAAACACCAGGTGATATGCTACTATGGACTATCTGAACTAGCAATGACATCTTTATTCTTAATTGTCTTTGATGAATGCTGTTTCCAGGAATCTCAAAAAACCTGCTGTGTCTTATTCTGAGATCAGTAAATGCATAGATTTCATACTAACCTCTCTCCTTTTTTTTTTTTTTAATTCCCTCCTGGAACATTATGTATAGGTTAATTAGTCCAGAAATATACTGCAACTAATTAGGAATGGGTTGGCCAGATTTAGCAAAAAAATCCCTTCTTTCTTTCTCACTGCTTTTCATATTTTTAGTTTTATGAGGATAGTAGCTTTTTGAGGATTTTAGTTTACAGGATGTACCTGTGTAGAATCCCCTTTCTCAAACAGTAATAGATTTCTAGCTGCATTAACAGCAGAGTCATCAGTCCATGTGAGCATTACCAATGAAGCCCTGAAACAATGACAATGAGCTGAGATATATCATATATTTGAGGCCACTCAATACACTCAGGATTGGAGTTTACATGTAAATTTTGCTGTATATTCTTCTGTAGCAATATGCAGCCAGAATGACTGCAAAACTGTAAGATCATTAAAATCACTTATTTTTCAAGCCTGTATCAGGAAAAAAGTTTTAATATTTCCGCCTTGCTTTCCTCCCTCATATTTTATTGATGTAGCTCCAGTTCTTTCTTGCTGAAGCACTTTCCTAGATAAATTTAAAAATCAGGAAATTAGTCTTTAATTTGCCTTTCATTTACATTCCTGTGTTGCTTGATACATGGTTTCAGAGTTCTTAAAAGAAATAGGCTTGCTGATTTTAAACTCCCTTCAGTGTGAAAATTGAAAGCTTCATTTCAAGAAGAACATGAAAATAATTTCCAGTTAGAATCTAGCAGCATGTTAAAATAAAGATTATTTATTAATTGGTCTTGGTTCCAGAACTGATACTTATAGCTATGAAAAGTGATTTTTTTAGACAAATCTATTGCTCTCTAGGTCCCTTTGTGCTCCTGTGGGTAATTTGGAGGAGATTGGAAGGCAAAATACAGGAATAAAAATAGGAAAAGAAAAATAATTCAGCTCATTTTTAAGAATTCTTAGATCTACATAAAAGATAATGTAAAGAGTCATTGGGTGAAGATGGAGACAGTCTGTCTAGATCCAGAAAGGGAGAAGACAAAGCAAACCTTTCTATTAAAAAAGAAGACAAAGCAAACCCTTTCTCCAAAACTGACTGATAATTTCAAGATAAAAACAAAACAAAAATCACAGTAGTTCAAAACTAGAATCATCAAGATATGATGCTCTCTGTTTCCAGGCTCAAGGTTGAGAAGAGAAGGAACCAATAAACCTCTCTCTCCCATTTCTATATTTCTCTTCAGCTCTTATCCCATATGAAAGATGCAAACTTCTAGGAAAATTGTTTCTTTCTGCCTTGGGATTTAGACTTTGTTTTGCTTTGTTTTTTTTGTTTCTTTGGTTGGTTGGGGTTTTTTTCCTGTGGAAAAATTTGTAAAGACATCAATGATATAAAAAATTACATCCGCATTACATCTGAAATATTACAGCTCCATGAGGAAATTTGGGGGGCTGAGTATTACAGTAAAAATGTTTTCATATTTAACTAAAGATCTGCTTTAGATTTGTTTTAGTAGAAAAAAGACTCTTGTTTTCCATACTTTAATACTTGCCTTTTAGATCTGAAGAAATTGAGATTTTTTTTCCCCTCCTTGTAATACAAATACCTTCTTTCATTTAGAAGTGCAGACTCTTAGCAAAATTATCATGCTTCCTTCTTTCTTTGAAATTGCTTGTGAAATTGTTTTTTCTTTTTTTTTCTTCAGTAGTTGTTCTGTGACAGTAGATTCTGTAAAACAAAGTATTACAGTAACTATTAAATAGGCTTCAACAATTCTTACTTTGCACGTCCTGGTCTCATGTTTGGTGCACAGATTCAGAGTCTGGAAAGACTTTGTACCACACAGTCTGCACCTGTTGAGTGTGGTGGTGTGCTCCCTGTCCCTTAGCCAGACCTTTATTTCCCATAACCCTGCTCAAGTGGCAGTCCTAATGGATGCATCCCTCTTGAAGTGGATTCGAGGGAGAGTGGAAATACAACAGCCAAAGGCTAATTTGAACATGTGCTAAATAAAACATAGTTTGTATGCAAATATTAGACAATCATCTTACTCCATAAATAGTAAGGGCCCTGGGCCTGTTTAACTCTCCTTCATGGCTATGGGCTGCATGCCAGGATCTCCCCCAGAGCAGGGACAACTCTCAAGGTTATTCCCCCAGTGTGATAGATTTCTTATTGTAGCAGATACTCAGTAAGTGAATTGGGAATAAGCAAGCTGAAATTTTGTAATCTTTGCTAAATGATGTAAAGGACAGACTGTGCATATATCATCCTTTACGCAAAAAACACTGCAAGTCTAGGACTTGGAGTGAATCCAGCTGCACTTTGAGAAGGAGTTTAGGAGGCAAGGGGGTCTTTTCTGAGCCTCATGACTCAACAGGAGGATCTCTCTCACAGTTTTGTCTCACCTTGTCCTCTGTGCAGTAAATACTTGTGTAACTTGCCATCAAATCTCATTATACCACCATTGCATTTGCTATTGAGTTTTGTCATAACAATATTGTTTCTTCTCTCTTAGGAGTGAAGGGCGTGACTCCACCTGTGACACTGAGAAAACATTACTTGAATATGTCTCCAAAAGATCCAAATTCTCTCTGCTTTCCTCGATCTTGAAACTTATCTAGAACATGGTAAGGAAGTTACAACCTGTACTAAGAGATTTTTTAATTATACATGTAATATTTAATTCAATATAAACAAGAGTACTGAGAGTAGGAACTACTAAAATGAAATAATCCAAATTTCACACACTTTGGGATATAATTTTATTGTTTAGAATGACATAGCCATGTAGAGTGAACTAAAAGTGACCAAAGAATTGAACTCAATGTAAAAGACAAATGAATTTTTGAATACAATAAAGCTGAAGCAATCTGTTCCTAAGGAAAAACCAAAGGAGTATGAGGAAAGAAGACCTGTACAAAAAACCAAAAAGCTTTCAAAAAGCAATGAACGCACGACAAAGATCTTACATAAAACAATTAGGAAAAGGTACAATATATTACTAATAACAGGTGGATTAGGAATGAGATTTAATTACAGAGAAAATGTTTAATTTAGTTTAGAAAGATCTTCGATTGTACAGTATAGACTGAGAAGGGAAATTGTCTCTCAGAAAAAAAAAGTAAGATTTCATTATCTAACTTATCCAAGTCTTTTCCCTTAAATGAAAGGCTGCACATAACATGAGTTACCAAACTGAAGATCAAGGCTTGAAACAGAAAATTTAGTGAGGAAAAGCACACACATCCTGGTTTCAAAAGCCATCTTCTGACATGCCTATCCAAGCACCCTACTTTTCTTAAATTCATTGGAAAAATGTCCATATGTACGAGAATGGATCACAAACATTTAATTTCCCAATGACTGCTCTAACCACAAGAATTGGGATAATCTTTAGTTGCATTAGCTGTGATAATCTTTTCTTCTTTTTCCCCTTTACAAGAATGTTCTCCTTTCTACATCGCAGACATTAGGAATATTTTTTTAATCTAAATTGCATTCCCATCCATTAAGATTTTATATAGTTATATTCCTTTTGACAATATTCCAACATGTTCATCAATATTTCATTATTTAAGTAGATTTTTGGGACTAAGGTGGATCAGTGTCTATAGCAATGGAAAAGGATCACCTTTGTCATTATATTCCTATTGCAACAGTGAAGACACTTTTTAAAAATTCTCTTTCTTCTGGAAAGGGACTGAATATGTCTCTTAGTCTTGATAATGTGTCCTCAATAGGAAGAATTTCTTCTATTTCTTAACACATCTCACACTTTTCTATTTTATTTCAAAGTGGATTTTTTTAGCTAACAAATATTTTTTTATTGCATTCTTTGTGGGAAGTTCAGGTTCCACAGAAAAACAAATAAACTAAAACATTGCTCCTAGAGTCCTGTTTGGGATAGTTCAGCTGTATGTGTGTCCGTGTGTGTGCATGTGGACAAATATGATGGATAAGCAGGCACACATATTTTTGTAAATATCAGGAATTCTAAGATATTTGAATTGTAAAACACTGGATTACTAGCTTGGAAGTAGCTAAACTATTTCAGGCAGCCAGTTGAACTGTCAAAGAAAAGTACAGAAAAAGAAAGCAAAATAAATTCTAGTTCAATTATACATTAAAAAGATAGGAGAGTCGTTTTAAAATTCTTTGTATCTTGTAGAAGGGCAAGTGTGTGTTCTTTTGTATCCAAACACATCATTAACAAGAAATAACACATTATGAGGGGAAAGACTTTGTTCAAATAAAAAGAAGCTGTATGTTTTACAAAGATATAGAGCAGAAAAAAAGTGTGAAAAAATTATTGAATACTTGAAAGTATTTTAATTAATGAAGATACTTTTAAAGATATCATATTTCTTCACAGCATTTCTCTGATGTTATTCTCAGTCAGTTTCTCATCTTGAATAAAACTCCATGTTCTCCTTCCTGCTAACTTGTTTTGAATTTGGCAATTTGATAACGTCTACTGCTTATAGCATCTTCATGATATAGTAGAAAGATTTCATCTTTTTAATCTAGTGTTCATGGTTAGAAAATCAAACTCATAACTTTCCTTAAATCTATAACAATTCACCATCCTAAAATGCAAGATGCATTTGTTTAAAACAATAAAGCTATGAAATTTGGAACCTTGGTACATCCTGAGCATTCAACTGGAATTTCTATACAGACTTTGTGCATGGAGTTGTATGGCCAGTGTGATCTATTTTCCCCATTTAGCTAAAAAATATTTTAATCCGTACTGTCCTGCCTTTATACAGTGAAGCAATCTCAGGTAAATTTAAATCAAACACATTGCAAAGACTCATTCGGTCCCATCCATATCTCCATTTTCAGTTTAGTCAGTGATGAGAAATAAACACTTCTAGATCATGATTCATCTTGACCTAAAATAAGACAGCTAAAATAGGTCAAATGAGTCATACTCTGAAAAATGCTGCTCTTTCCCAATTGATTATAAAGAGAGCCTAGAGGGAAAAACGTAGATAAAGATGTTTCTGTGATAGATTTCTAATGTTAATGTGATGAATCCAGACCTTGATATATTTCCTAACAAGTAACACTGACAGCATGCAAGACTGAAAAAGCTTGTCATGTTTTCAAAGAAATGGACATGGAAAACTGAATTTGAAGGAATATTGCTGATCCGTTCAAGACTGTAATCAAGATGTCATGGTTTAATCTCAGCCTAAGTCAAGATGAAGTTGTTTCTCATTATTTGAATCATTTGGACACGAAAAGCAGGACAAGACAAAATGCTATCTGAATATTCAGCAGTTTAAATCCATATATTTAATTTTGATTCACAGTCCTTCTCTCGCCATTAGGCATCACAACATCCCTTGTGAGCTCTAGTGCAGGACTAATCAGCAGAAATTCTATCAGTCTGTAAGAAAAAAACACAACTGCTGCTGCTGCTCTCAACTTTAGCACTTTGATTCTCTCCGTTTAAAAAAAGATAAAAAAAGAAGAAAATTAATGTCACTTCAGTAGATTTTAAATAGAACATTACGAAACTTCAGTAAATAACGTCTATTGAAACTGATGCCTTGAGGAGCTGGAACGGAGGCTACACACAGAGTTGAGAGGAATGAAATGGGTATTTATTAAGAGGCCTATGGAAGCCCTACAAAGGGTCACACCCTAGCAGACCCCTGCCTGGATGGCTCCAAGATGGAAGCAAAGGAGAGCTTGGTCACAAAATCTCACACTTTTATAGGTTTTGGTTCATTTGCATGAACCCGTCCTCCTCTTTCCACGTTGTTTATGCTTAGGGCCTGAAGTTTGCAGAAACTGTCCCTGAGTTCTCAACTGGAATAAGACTGTTTTGTCTTCATAACCCTAGCACATCAGAAAAGCACATCCAAGCAGAATAGAAAAACTTAAGGCATCAAAACACCACACAGAACAGTACAACAGATGCAAAGTGAGTGATACTTGCAAAAGTAAAGCTATTGCTAAATATTATCTGAAATAGTTTCACTAAGCCAATGTAGAGGAACTAGTACATTAAACTCCAATAAACTACTGTAGTGGAGCATTACTAATTTGCTGCTTCTGTGCAAATGAGTTGTACAAGTAGATAAACTTGAAAGATGACTGAGAATCAACAACATCTGCAGCATTAGAGTGAAGATATTAGGCCTGAAGTAGTTGGGTGAAATTATTAATAACAAGGAGCTGAGAAGAATAACAATAAAATTATTGGATTATTGTAGGAAAAATAGTGACATCGGCTGTGACTGGTTGCTTAGTTTGCTGAGTAGGGAGCTTCACAAGAGAATCAACCTAAATCAGAGCTTCAAAAATAATTTTTTCCTAGCTGAGTCTGATTATTATTATTATTTCTCATTTTGTCTTCCATCTTATTTGCTTATGAGTTGTTCTTCTGTTGCGGCAACTGCCTCCACAGTGTGAACTCTTACACAGGACTCAAGTGAAAAGATAACACTCTTTGGGCATTTTTGCTACCTAAAAAATCAAAGAAGTTATAACATAATAGCTGTACATAAGTGAGTCTTCCAAGCAAGTCATTGGTCTGTAAGGCAAGCTTGTTTCTCAATAGTATAAACTACAGTATAAAGTATAATATAAAGAGAACAGTCTTCCTGTATCAAAGACATTGGAAACTACGACTTTTTAAAGTGAACAGGAAATGCCTCCCAATCACAGTGTTTTCAGTACCCTAAGTATTAGGCAACTAAAAGTATTTGTGTATAGAATCACAGTGTGGTTGAGGTTGTCAGGTACCTCCGGAGATCATCTAGTTCAACCACCTTGGTCGATCAGGGTCACCTACAGCAGGTTGTTGGGGCCAGGTCCAATCAGGTTTTCGTTGTCTGCAAGGATGGAGACACCAAGCCCCCTGAAAAACCTGCTCCAGTACTCAATCAGCCTCTCATGAAAAAAATAAAAAGCTGTTCCTCATGCTCAAATGCAATTTCCTGTGTTTTAGTTTATACCGATTGTCTCTGGTCTTGTCACTGTGCATGAAACATGCCTGATTCCATCTTCTTTACCCCCCACTGCCATCAAGTATTTGAATGAAATGTTAAGATCCCCCTGAGCCTTCTCCATGCTGAACATTCCCAGCTCTCTCAGCCCCTCTTTGTGTGTTAGGTGTTTCAAGATCTTAGTCTTCTTTTTGGTGTTGTGCTAGGCTTGCTCCAGTAAGGAACAAAATCACAGAATTCTGTGCCTCACTGAACCACAGATCACATCCAGCACTGGATGCAGCAGTGCAGATGTTTCTCTCTGCAGATGTTTCTTACCAGGGCAGAGTAAAGCAACAGGGCAGGGGAAGTTTGTCTCCGTCAACCTGCTGGCAACACTCTGCCTGATGCAGCTCTGGAGGCTGCCAGTCCTTTTTGCTCCAAGGACACATTGCTGGCTCATGGTCAGTTTGCTGGCAACCCTGACTTCCAGGTCCTCCCCTGCCAATCTGCTTTTCAGCTGATTGACCCCAGCCTGTCCTGGTGCTTGGAATCGTTCTTCCTCTGATGTATTTCCCTTTGTTGAATTTAATGAGATTCCTGTGTGTAACCTCTGGAGGTTACAGTGAATGCCAGATAGATCAGACACTCCTCATGCTTCTGTATCATCTACAAACATGCTGAGGTTGCAGTCTGTCCCAGCATCCAGGTGATCAGTGAAGGTGTTAAACACTGCTGACTACAATATTAACCCTTGGGACAAAACATTAGCAACTGGCCCCCAGCTGGACTTTATGTTTGATCACAACCCTTAGAGTGAACAATTTTTTACCCTTAGATGCCCAATCTACTTCCAGGTCTTTACTGTCCATTTATCTTGTTTGTAGTTCATAATTTTGGCTGTGAAAATGTTATGGTCATTGATCTCCACTGAGCTGGTCATTTTATTATAGAAGACTGTCAGGTTGGTTGCATTTCTTTTTTATAATTCCAAGCCAACTACCTTCTTGACCTCAGAATGTTTGGAAAAGATTTCCAAAATTATTTGCTCTATCTTCTTACTAGTCTAACAGTATATAAATATTTATATATCAATTTTTTTAATGGCTGTATTTGAAATGTAGTAAAACTCTTCTATACGAAAAAAATTCTACATTTTTGTGTTGCATGTTTTCCAAATATTTGTATTGTGCAAAAAATTCTTTTAAGGTATTCACTTAAAATACCTGGATCAAGCAAAAGAGAAACAAATCACAATTGAAGCTAATTGTTTAGGAAAAAAACAGAATCACATAGGATTTGAAGACACAGAATAATTAAGTGACATCACAATGAAAGCAAAACTGAAGAAACAGATAAGCTTTGCACAAATGCATGAAAGTCCTACTATCCCAGGCTCCACAACAAAGAAAAGAGACAATTGAAGGTCAAATGCCATCCAGTAGAAAATAGTGTTCACTTAGCACATAAACTAGAGGTTAAATAGCAAAAAGAATAAAATCTATCTAACCTAAGGCAAAGAGACTCTATATGCATTTCTGATAGCACGAGCTGAAATCAGATGGGAAAAACATCATTATACATTCTTAATATATCCAGAAGAGGGGCAGAAACCAGGATACTCTCTGTGATGTTCAGGTAAATCAGCTCCTTGATTGTACTGTGAAGAGTATATGTAGGTTTGAAACAATTCTCTCTTATTTGGTTTTTGTTGCAAGGTTTTGGTAGCCAGGAGGGTGCAGAGATGACTTCTGTGAGATAAGACCTGGGACTGCCCTGTGCCCCACCTTTCAGATAGCTCCAAACCAGACCCACTGCTGGCCAGAGCTGAGACCATCAGTGATGCTGGTAGTCCCTCTGTGACAACATATTTAAGAAATTATAAAAAATGCTGTGCAGGAGCTGAGAAAGGAGTAAGAAAAATTATGGAAAACAGTCCTGCAGATCTCAAGGTCTATGAAGAAGGAAAGGAGGAAGTGCTCTGGGTGCAAGCACAGCAATTCTTCTGTAGCATGTGGGGAAATCTGTGGCGATGAAGTTGTCTTTCAGCCAATGGAAGACCACGTCTGGGCAAATATTCACATTTCAGCCCAAGGAAGACCCCAAAATCAGGCAAATGGACCTGCCTTCCATATTCTCAATGTCCTTGACTGAATGAGCAAATTGAAGTGGAATACAATAGTAGTGGAGAACCACAGTACCATGGAATGTTTGATGTTGGAATGGACCTGTGGAGGTCCTTTAGTCCAACACCACTGGCTGAGCAGTGTAACTTACAGCAGGCTGCCCAGAACTGTGTCCAGGAAACTTTTGAATATTAGGCTCTACAATATCTCTGGGAAACCTATTCCAGTGCTGTCAATGAAGACGATAAAAACAAAAAGCAAAAGATGAAAATACTGTTGCTTGTGAGTGATGCCAGACTTTTGCACCAGAAAAAAAAAATTCTTGAACGAGATATGCTCAGAGAACTTGAACTGCTGTGATATCATATAAATCACACTTGTCTTCAATGTATTCAACACTGGAAAAAGCCATATGGGTCAATATGGAAACTGCCTTGCAAATGCTCCAATGTGGAATCACAATACAGAGGCATAACATGCTTCTTAGACTGTACCACAAGTATAGAACATTGTTAATTATCTTATCTTGAGGGACAGGATATGACCTTTTAATGCCCTTTGCAATTTAGACTTGCATAATTTAAAATGGGACTCATTATTCTCTGAAGTAGAAATTAGATAACTGTACATTCAGAGAAATATATTTGCAGGGAACTTTCTCAGGCCTGCGTGAGCAAGGTCAAGAGATGAGTATTTTCTTTGGATATAAAATACACCAAAGAAACATATTTGGTTCAGATGCTCTCATACTCTTTAACTTGTATAGTCCCTTTGCCCTAGGGAAACAAAGCACTAAGATTGCTAAAAGTTGTATCCGCATTTAAATTGAAACAATAATTCCAATATTCCATAGAAAAGGATTGCAACAGAGCTTTTTTTACTCTTACAGGCAACAGGCAACATCCAGACTGTACACAGCCTTTGCTTCTACATTATTTAGCTGCCTTTACCTCGACCCACAGGGTTCTTTTCCCCCTATATTCTGCCTCTCTCTCCTGCTGAGGAGGGGAAGCTGATAGAGCAGCTTGATGGGCACCTGGTGTCTAGGCAAGGTCAGCACAGCACAGCTCTTCATGGTGCACAATACAGGCATGAGCAGCTTGAGATAAGCACAGTAACTGGGAGAGCCAATGGGTAGAACATGGACAGGACACAGCTAGCGAGTGAACATTGGAACGATGATGGGGAATTTTGGTTGTAATTGTGGTGAAGAAAGGAGTGGATTGTGTGTAAATTTTCCACTTTCAATCAATGTGATAATGCTGGTTTGATTTTGGGGTGGTAGTTTGTTTTTTTTGATGTGAGTGAAGTTTGTGGAAATTGTGATGATTGTGGAATAAGTGTGGATTATAATGGTAAGTCTTAATTATGTGATTCACAGAGATGAGAAATTGAATATATTGGGTTACACAGAAAGATTTTGGTAGTGTGAAGGCTGCAGGGGTGGAATGTGTTTGAGAACTTGAAGACAAATCGTTTGGGGTTTATTTATTTTGGGAGGTTTTGTTGCCTTGGTGTTTTTTGTTTTGGGTTTGGGATTTTTCGTTTATTTTAGGTTTTGTTTGGTTTTATTTTCGCTTGTGTTTTTGTTGGTTGTTTGCTTTTTTTCCTGACTCTCTAACAGTGCCTTAAGAGTTCTGTCTCAAAGACCTTATAACAGAACAAACAGAAATTTATTTCTTCTGCATTATACAAGAGGAAAAAAAAAATCCTAATGTCAGTAATTTTCATACTTAATCAACTTGTGTATTCTTACACAAATAATCTGTAGAGATTGTCTAGAGAGGCTCTTAGACCAAACTCCTGTGATAAGTGCCATCCCAAATCAAAATTGCACAGGATCATTGGATACAAATAATTTAGTTTCTCTATAGTCACTATGCAGTTCTTCACCGTATGACATAATTTTGTAATATATTTCCATTTAAATCATGACATCAGTTGTAACACTGAGTTTCATTACCAGGTTCTATATAAATAGACTAGGATTTTCTGCACCATTTTGCTAGTAAGCCATTATTTTATATTACACTCTTAATTATAAAAGGTGAAGTAGAATTTGATGGTCTTTTTGATGTTCAAGAGGAGAACATGGAACAATAAATATTAAATTTGCACTTGTTTTCAACTTCAAATGGAAACATCACAACTACAGGGAAAGAAATTCTTTTTTTCCCCTAAAATGGATTTTCTTAAGATTGAATATCAGCATGAACTCAGCGCAATCTTTTATGTCATGTGAACAGAGTCTCTAGATTCCAACACGCTAGGTGCTTGACAGTGTCCCAGTACACTAAAAATACAAACTGTGGATATAACAGAACAGCAAATGTCTGCAGAAATCTGCTAGATGTTTATGGAAAGCTCCATCCAGAGAGCATTGAGCTATCTATAGTGCATGAAGGAGATCTAGCTACAGATTTAGGTAAGACACTGTTTTTTGACAACTGTGGAGTTTTAAATACAATTTCTTAAGATCATCACATAGGAAAGGATCAAAAGGAAAAGGAGTATGCTTTAATAGGTAAGGATCAATGATTTTTTTTAAACTTGTACACTGCCGCACAGTGTGAAACTTCATGTATTCAGGCACAGCAGCAACCCAAAATAAATGTACCTTTTTGCCTTTGTACAGGCTGTCTGGAAGCATTCGTTTAAGAAATATTTCCAGGAGTTTCTTTACCTGCTTTTATTGCTTGATCCATTGCATAACATACTCCATGGGACTCTTGATTTACAGATCTTTAAGCACACTTACATTAAATATAGAGTAACACAATAAGAGGCAGTTGGCACAAACTGAAATACAGTAAATTCCATTTAAACTTAAGCAGAAAAAAATACTTTGATAGGGATTGAAAAATGAAAGAGTTTGCCCAGAATGGTTGCGGATCCTCCATCCTTGCAGGCACTCAAAACCTGGGCTTCATGTAACCTACTGTAGATGATTCCGCTTTGAACAGAGTTTGACAAGACATTCACCAGGGGGGATATGTACCATCTGACTTTCACTTTAAGTCTACTGCCAGGTCATTTGAGGGAACCAGTAATATGCTTGTCTTTCTAAATTACTAAACAAAAAATGTTAAAAGTCAAGCTACCACAAAATTGTGAAGGTTGGAAAAGTTTGAAAGAAAAAAAAGCCCCATGCAAGCAAAATCCACACAGACACACAGACACACAGACACAGACACATGCCCTCCCCTTGTGATTCACACCCAGGAAAGAAAAAAGCAGGCAGATAACAGTTAGGAAAGTAATGACAGGGCGAGAAGATAAAGATTCTCTCTGTGTTAATCAGAAATTGGCTTGCTTTTAAGTTTAAAGTTATGCAGCTAAATTTAATCTAATGTTCAGATGTAGTAAGTACTGCTGCTTCATTAGCTTCAATATGGGTGCTCAGCCTGCTATGAGAATAAGGTCACCTTTCGTTAGGTACTTAAGTATGTGTTTCAAGGACTGATTCATAGAGGCGTCACACACTCCTAACATCCACTGAACTCAGGGATTCCAACACATGTGAAAAACAGGATGTTTATGACTACTTCTAAGCATGGAACTTTGTGATTGATTCTGATTAGAGAGATTATTAACACAGTTGTGAAAGAACAGAGTTGATTATGTGCAAGAACAGCATTTTGAGCAAATTTTATCTTTTCATTATAATGTGAAAACAAAAACCAACAATGTTTAAGATCATTCTTCATCTCAAGTGACATTAAATCTTTCTGATTAGTCATACTTCTTTCAAGAAAACTTTGTGAACAATTTTTTCAACCTAGCATAACATACTGCAGAAAGATTGAAATTAGGTGTTAATCATTTTAGACTTAAAGGAGGGCTATGCTTGTGCAAATTACCGAACTTCATAAATTTTCTTTACCAGAAAGGACTTAATTTGAACTGAGGGAGTTATAGTAACCGTGAGAGCAAAATAAACTGGCAACAAAAGGAGAGAGAGTGATTTTGGGCAATCATTTTCCCATTTGTGATCATGCGTTGACATACTGAAGTTCCAAATATAGTGATTCTTCACAGTTCTCTGTATTTCATGTATACTATTAAAAATACAAAAATCAAAATAAAAAACAGCTGAGAATTTATGCTAGTCTTATTTATGGACTATTATAAGAGTTCATTGAATTTTGAGTATACATCATAAATAACTTAGCATACCTATCATACTATAAATTATCACAGAATAGAGGAAAAATAGGAGATCAGGTTTAAATTATATTTTATTGTTCAAGTGGGACTTACTTCTAGACTAAGAAATATATGTGTATTAGTGTCAGCATATCTAAATAGGAGTGTAAGTTCCCATAGTGTAGGCAGTGAAGAGGAAGCTAATTCAGAGCTGGAGCTAGAATGGAGACATGAAATTATTTGACTCATGGTAAAGCACATTATTAGGAATATATCCACTTGTCAACATACATGTCCCGTGCCTGTATGGAGAATTTGCAAGGGTATTTTTAATTTTAGATACCACACAAGAAATTTGAAAGGTCCTGTGCCATTCCAGACTACAAGCTGAAGACCAGATAGGATGCCCCACAGAAATTAAAATGTCTCTAAAGGTTGTTTTTAGCTAGCTGAATCAAGATTTTTTCCAGGAAAGAATTTAGTTACCTAACTATAGATGCCTAATATATGAGGTATAATTTCTGCAGTGCACCTACTAGCTATGAGCAGATCTTCCAGATACCATGGCACTACTCAACTTATTCACAAGAAATTAAATTTTGTTCCTGGTACATTGTCAGTTGAATAGCCAAGGGGGTACCAGTGATTATATTGACTAAATCCTTTTGGCCATAGACCTAGATTTTACTGTCTTCGTCTGAAAATTGGTCATGCCTCCTGTTCTGAGAATCGTTCAAATTCACTGACATAGGTGTAAAACAATATTGATTTTAATAAAACAAGTTAAACAGAAAGGAATATTTATGAGATTTATGATGCAACAATATATGCATGCAACTGATCATTAGATGGCTTTCTTATTGCTTATAATGAATAGAACTACAATTTCTAATAGAAGTTTTGCCAAGTTCTAATCATTTTACACTAATACTATGACTATTAGTAACTCCTGCAATATGGAACTAGAGGATCATTTAAGTCCCTTCCAACCCAAACCGTTCTTATAAAGATGCACGGTCTGACAGAATTGTGTTAAACCAGTGTTATGTTCAATACTATTTTTATCTCAAGTGAGAACATGTTTTTCACAGGTGAGCTTAGTTTTGCCACAGAATTTTTTTTCACAAGACTCTTCAACAACAGTCTTGAAAGGGTATTTATTAATACTTTGCTTCTGACTTTGCAATAAGTCAGAAGCTGCACCAACATTTCTCTCTCAAGTCTGCAATGCTGTCTTGCTCAGTTATTGACTACGTATGCATTCAGCATTTGTCATTAATGCTTACATTTGAAAAAACAGAATTGTTTTTAAGGGAAAGCTGTTCAAGACAATGAAGTTCTGCAGTAATCAATGCCCAGAACACTTAGCTTTCTTCAGCAGAGTAATAAATATATTGCCATAGCAGAGAGCTTGCATGCAATAATGTTTATTTCATTAGATATGCAGTACTTATTGCATGCGCTTTTACAAATACATTTTAGCATTGGCATAATTCTGCAGTAATTTACGTGCGACTCTTATTAAGACTACTTCTTTATGACTGAGTTTCCAAGAAAATGCTCTGACCTTTTCTCGTAATTCCTGAAATGGCTTATGACTTCCTATTCCTGTAGAGTATAGAACTGGGACTCTTCATTTAGACAAATTATTTATCTTTCTCTAATGGCCTTTATAGGAAATGGAAGTTAGAAAGCAAATAACTTTAGGAAAGCAATATTCTTTTTATATATATCATAGCAGATAGATAAAGAACAGAAATCCACCAAAAGTTTTTTCTTAATGCACTGATTCCCCTAGTTATTGTTTAGTGGTTGCTGTGGGTTGTTTTGTTGGTCTTTTGGGGGGTTGTGGTTTTTGGGGTTTTTAAATTTCTTTTGGAGTTTAGTTTCTTTCTTTTTTACCTTATTCAAGCACGAATTGTGTTGAAGTAGAAACATAAAAAAATTAGAACAAAGTGGTTTCTTAAAATTTAATATTTGCCAGGCAGTATATATTTTTGCATAAAAATAACTTCTTAGGGCAGACATACAAACACTGTGGTTGTCAGGATCCATAAACAATCAGAGGAAGGTTAAATACTGCTGCTTCTGAAAATAGGTAACTTGTAGCACTTATAAACAGTTAGAGTAACTGCTCTGTTAGGTGCCAACTGAAAAGATTTTGTATACCATTTGTCTTCAGAAGGGAACTGAAAATATCCTCATGATGTACATGAGGGCAGTTGAGAACATCCATAGGAAACTTCAATTTACAGGGTACCAACCTTCATGTGTATCAATTTTGCGTCTGAGGTGACCTTGTCTCACATTCCTGCTTTAAAGATATTTGCTAGACTTAAATTTACAGGCTGGGAAAGTCACGATTTTTTCTGTACCTCTTTTTATTTCAGATAGGAAGAAGACATGCCAATTTCTTGTGTTAATATTACATCCTTGTATTTTCATCTTATTCAAAGGGGTGAAACACAACTTTCTACCTTGTATAGAATTCTACACTCCCACCGAAAAGATATTGCTTTCTCCATCAAATGATCTCAGGAAAAAACCTACAAATATCAGTAGAGATTGATTTAGAACTTAATCTAAATTTGAACTTTGGAGCTTTGCTTCATGTACAGCCTACACATTCCCAGATATTTAAGACCTAACTGAGCTTGAATGGAAAAGGATTCAGAGAATAAATCTTCTGCCTGTTGCTGGAGGTTGTCTAGCTGAAATTTTAGACCCAGGAGTGAGACATGCTTCTTGCACTCATCCATGGACATGAAGATGATTACTGTGATTTACTTAAAAAAGAAGAAAAACCCAATGCCAAACCAAATACCACATGTGAATCACATTCAGATGTAAAATTGTTTCAAAAATACAAAATTAATTTGCTATCTACCTGTCACATTACAATCTTTTATCTAATATTTTTGTTGCTTGCATTACTCTATTAAGGACATAAATATTCAGAATATTCCTTTGACATTGACAAGACCCTAAAAAAGAAAAAGTTACTTTTTAGCGATTGATAGGAACACTTAACCATGTTAGCCATATCTACAATATGTTGTGCTTAAATTTATAATGTATTATTTTATTCAATGTTACTGCTATTATAGCTTAGACTTAGGATTAGAAGACATTTTTACAGTCCCAAAAGGAAAAAGCTGTAAAATTCATCATTAAAAATATTGAAATCTCATCTTCAAGGCAGACAACTTAAATTAGTTGTCCAAATCTTTTCTTTATTAAAGTTAAATTTGTGTAGTTTAGAGCAATTCTGTACAGTTTATTTTAAAGTAAATTCCAGTATTTGGGAGATATAATTTTAAAAAATCATAGTTTATTTTGAAATAAATTACATATTTTTAAGGAGGTCTCCATATATCTTTTTTTTCCCCAGACACTCTTGGACTTAAAGAACTCAAACATTTTTCTGTCTTTTGGACTGGAGTTTCATTTCCTTGAGAGGCAGTTCCATCCATAAAACAGAAATTGTAATGCCTTCTGAAACTTGAACAACATCCACTCACACATAGCCAGAGTCTGTCACTCTGAACTTTGAATGAACAGTCTTGTGATTAATTTTTACACTTTGGTTTACAAAAAACAGGAAAAAGTTGGAGTTAAATTTATTTAGAAATATGTTTTGTATGTAACAATGTCATAGCAAAGTGCCCTTATTAATAGAAGTCAGAAAGATTTCACACCGTAGCTACTTTTGTGTAACATTACTCATTTATCCCAGAAGTCCTCAGAAAATATTTGGCATAACTGTTTCAGTTATCAATTGAAGAAATTCAGAACCAATAATTCAGTTATTATACACAACTTCCCATGGTTCTTGTTCAAAAACAGTAACTCCAAAGTGGAAAAATAAAAGGAACAGAAGAAAAAGAGACCAGGTTTGGAAACACAATTGGTCTAGGAATTTACTCTGTTCATGAATTAAAAAGAAAAAAGAGAAAGAGTTCTTTTTGTTTTGTTTTGTTGTAGAAATTTTCATAGTACATTTTATTGCCATTTAAAATGGTTAGCAAGATCAATTTGTGGAAAAGGTGAGGCTATCCGTGCAGTATCTAAAGCTAAAAACCTGTGTTGAAATGGTACATTCAATATTCTTACTGAATTCAAGTTCACCATTCTTCAAAATATCCTACTGAATAATCAGCAGCAGTGAATGATTCAGATCTGGATGATATTTATATAAAATATAAAAACTGGGCATGTTTGTTTATCCCCATTGAGATCTAGTTAATTTGATTCCATAGTGTATAATGGAGCTGTGCTATAGATGAAGGAAATTCAAAATAATACCTAATTGTCAGTTTCAAAATGACCCTTAGTTTCTACAAGACATAGAGCAAGAGACAATGCTTCCACACAGTAAATTCTTTATTTGTATAACTTTGGCATAATCAGGTCAAATTTAATGGCTTTTCCTGCATTGTTAAATTAAAAGAAAATTCAAAATCTGGTTCATACTATAGACACATGAATAATAGGGGAAACGACTCTTAGAGGTCTTGCTTTTCCACCCTCTCTTTATGCTGCATCAATGTTGTCTATGTAGATAGTGTAATGTGACTCCAGATCATTAAGCATAATTTTTGTGTTTCTTCAGGCATAAGAAAAAAATATATTCTATGATGGGACCCAAATTATTTGAATTCTATGCTTTTTTCTAAGATCAGTATATTATTAGAAACATCCTTTTCCCTGATGTCAGTATTCGTGTTGACTGAATCTTAGTTTGAATCTTAAGTGCTATAAGTGATGATATTTTTGTGTTTAAGGAAACCTCAGAATCCAAGATATCTTAGAAATGTTTTAAAGATTCGGATTAAGATTTTTAAATTTGCATTTTTTTCCTTAGTAAGGCTTTCATGATTTCATTATAAGGTCAGAGCCATTACCCATGACATTGAAAAACATCTAGCATAAAGACTGGATCACAGAATCACCAAATCACAATATGGTGAGTTGGAAAACAGATATTTGCTAAATCTTTTATGTATTTTTCTGTGTATATACTAGTTTCAGTATACAGGAAATTGCAGTAGGACAACAACATCTCCAAGGAAAGGGCTGTCAGAAATGCTTAAATTCTTTCTGATTTCTGCGAAGTTCCAGGCTTCATTCAGGTACGTTTATGACAGTGCAAACCTGAAAGTTTGAAGTTTTGAGGACAAGGAACCTGTGATTAGATTACTGCAACTCTTCCTTTGAGAAAGAGCATTAAATTTACAACAGGAAGTCCAAAACCTAAGTGTGCTACTTTATGGAGTTGTTCTGTAGCTAATTTAAATTTAAATATTTAATTTAAAATATAAATAATATTTTGACATTTTTCATTTTTATGGAAAGCATTTGAAAAAAATACCACCTCCAAAGAAAAATAAAAAAAACTTTATTTACATCTAGACGAAAACATATTTCTGAATTCTAACCTCCTTAAGGAAGTCTAACCAACAATATGAGCAGAAAACAACTACATTTGGATTTTCACACACTTGTACCACTATGTGAGAAGAGAAATGGAGGACATCAGAGATTTTGATGATGCTGTTGTTACCTATGAGGAATGCATCAGTCACAGAGTTGAAAAAAGCAGAGTCATTTATAAATGCTATGACAATTATAGCAAATATGAACGCTTGAGGAAATGTTTAAAATGGAATTAGTACAAAAGGTAATTTCTAAATAGCATCCTAAACAAATAACTTGGTTGTCAGAAATATTTAACATTCAGAAGTCTTAAATAATTCCTTTCAAAATCCATATGAGGGGGTGAATCTTTTTTTAAAAATTCTTCATGACTATAGGAACTTTATTGTTCATTCTTGCGCATTCATTTTATGAATTCTGCTCCCTGTAAGACTCTTACTTCGTCAATAATATTTGTGAAGTCAATTATAAAAAACTTTCCAGCTTTGCTTTTAATGGCTATTTAGTCCTGATATAGTTATTTTCACTGTGTACATCTTTTTATTTGGCACATACAAATCTGTTAGGTGTTTTGGATCAAAGAGTCAGCTAATTTTAGGACTTTATCTTGTGGGTGTATTTTTTTTTAATCTCCTTATGCTGGTTGTTTTTGTTTGGTTGGTTCCTTGGTTTTGTTTGTTTGTTTGTTTGTTTTGTCGTTGTTGTTGTTTTATTTTCTGAAAAGCCAGAATAGCTGATACAATCAGGTAAAACAAAAGATTGACAAGGGTAATGTAAGCTAATAACTACAAAGAAGTGGAATGTAGCTGTTTTCCCACCAGCCTGGAGCTCCCATCAGGGACCTTTATGGCAGTGCAAAGTTGAGTGTGTAAGATTCTGCTCATCTTGCTACAGTTACTGAAATACAATAAATCATATCCAGAAAGTACATACTTTATTTATTTGTTTATTTTAAAGAAATATAAAATATAATGCTCAAATAATATTCCTGCATGATTCATACCAACTTTGTAGATATTATTTCGATATTTATTTCTAGCGGTGAAACGCATACAATTTAGGGAAAAAAAAAATTTAAATCATCGTGACTGTTGCTTTTCATGCTCTTTGAGGTTTCCAAGAGTTTCAAACCCAAATGGCTGAAGAAACTAATTTTTAGAGACATTTTACAAATATAAAACTCTTTCTACAAATGGAATGGAACATATGATACCATTCCAAGACATGCAGGTGCCAGACATGTTACTTGCAAGGATACTCAAAAAGACACAGACGGAAGCTGAAGATATTACTGAACCTGGAACTGTGCCATTTTTCTTTGAGAATGGTTTTCATATTTCCTTGCCACAAAGATTGCACTTTTTCCTTCAATAATAAATATGATGATCATCTCCCTTCCTAATTTCCCTCAGTGCCCTTCCCAGTAGTTTTAATGTTAACAAGTGCTATTAACTGTATGTTCCCTCTTTTGGGAATGAATGAGCTTAATTTGTCTCTTGATGTCCCTCTGCATATTCCACTGATGTTAAGCGTGGACATGGAAGCACATAAATACAATACCTGACCATGATATCTTATACATTAACTACTGGAGAAAGCCACTGAAAATTCCAAATACTAATGGAGAGTCTTATTTTCTTGCAGTATTAAATGAAACATGATTCCCTCTGTTTTACCTTTGCTATATTCTGTTATAAATACATTTGTGTTCTCAATTCCATTTCTGAAGACACTCATATGAGGGGAAAACTTTGCCTGATGTAAATTTGAGTGAAGAAAATGATGTATTTATTTTATGGAACTGGTCTGTGACATCAAAAGAATCCTACCTAGGTGTTTACAGTGTTTTAACCACTGAAGTTTACAGTCAGCAGTGTAGTTTTAAATTTTCATGTATCCTCTAAGATTGAAAAAAATATTTTTCTATTCTTCACGTTTATTTAGAAAGTTCTCAAAACAGAACATAAATAGGTTACAGAATTTGCATTAGATCTGTAAACTCTCAGTTTGAATTCAGACCTGGCTAGTGGGGTAATGTTCACTTACTTAAATTTAAGCACATACTGCCATTTGCAATATTTGATTAAGCAGAAATAGCTGTAAGGGCATAGAAGTTATGACAGAAGATCTTCTGGAGACCTACAACCTTTTGTACTGGTCAGAGAAATTAAAGAAGATCTAAGTCCAAATACATGTGAAGGGCACTAAACTGCTCAGGTTTAGGCAACTGAGTCAAAAAGAAAAATTATTTAACATAAAAAGGGACACTGGATATCAGATTTTCCCCACATTATATCTGTAGACAATGAACAGGCCAAGGAATTTTTTTCCCCCCCAAAACTCAATAATTATCACTGTCTTATCTTTAGTCTCAAAAGAGGATTATAAAGGAAGAGTAGTTTTTTTGAGATCTCATGACTTGGGGGGATCAGTTCAGGCTGTTCTAGAGGTCCTAGAAAGCTGAAATTGGCCCATATTGGAAGCCTTTTTCTTTCAATGGAAAATTATTAAAGAGACAGGTTTTACAAGGTTAATCCAAACTGAAATTACAGAGGTTTTTATACTTTGGAGGGTTTTGTGGTTTAAACACATGAACTCACGTGCAATTAACCCTGTTCTTATGCTAAGAAATGACCTGGTTGCAATACTGTATGGTTTTCTGATTGTCTGCTGGGAACACTCAGGCCAAATGTCTTAGGTTTCTGTCAAGTGCTTCTGTGTGTGAATCTAGTTTAAAATAGGATCTTGGAAGGATGATAGTACCTACTTTTAGTCACTGCAGGTCATTGGAACACCCTAAAATTGCATCATGCAGAAGGAAAAATGGTAGTTATTCTTTCAGAGATAACAGGCTTACACGGTTTTGAATAGAAGCATTGCCCTCTCTTAATATTTTGTTTCTTTTCCATTATCCTTTTAAAAATTATTTTTATTTATTTTTATTTTGCAACTCCATGTTCAGGAAGCTTGCTGTTTTAGAAAGTATGTCAGACTCTTCAACAGGAATTAAAAAAAGCTATAAAATATGAGTCTGAGACCCTCAAAACTACCATCAAATGAAACAGTGACCTAATCCAAGTGACCTTTCTTTAAAGTGTGGACTTTATGAAAGCAATCCCCTCCTTTGGAAACTTCAGAGTGTGCTCATGAAATATATGTAACATCAATTAACACATCATATTATTTAGTACATGCACAGTAACTACCTTTGTACTGGCTTAGTGGAATTTAAGGATGAAGTGTAGTTTTCACCCATGATCATGTTACATGGTGGTTTCCATTTTGTTTTCTCCTGCAAATTCAGGTGCTGATTTTAATGCTAAATACTCCGTGGTCCACTATAAGTATTTATTTGGTTTTAGCTTTGCACTTAAACAAAGGAATTAGCTGATATGCTGACTGTGGGTCCCTGAATTTTCCAGTGGAGATTTGTTTATTTCTTTATGATCTGCATAGTGGGGGAATTTAGGTTGAGTTGGTGGCAAAAATTAGAATATTTCACTAACTGGTATAAATTTTAGGTTTTTATTTAGTAAAGATCATAAACATAGAAGGTGGATAACATTCTAGTTCAAAGCAGTGTTGGGCAAATATAATTAGAAACCTCAATTACCTTAGCAGTACTTTCAGTCAGACTCCGTTGTATAGTAATGGATAAAGGGAAACTTGAAGTTAGAATTTTACCTTAACAAAATCCAAGAGGGAACTCTATACCAGCTGACCAATTATTAGATCAGAATATTTGAGTATACTTGGATACCTAACTTTAGATTTCTTTATTGAAATGTCAGATTTGAATTTCAGGCACTGAGACCAAATCCCGATGATTACACCCCGAATGAAGAACCATATTTTTTAATGAAGGGTGCTGATTTCTGACCAGCCATCTGTCTTGGTTTGAAAGACAGGTGTCTGCTAAGGAAGGTAGGAGCTTTCCTTGGAATGGAAAATGTAAACACCCTCCCTCTGAATTATTATAATTTTGAAAATAAGAGGCTCTTAGGCAAAGACATGAGAATAGGAATAACAATTCTTTACTAATGTGTATAAATTAAAAAAAACCTACAACTTAATAGGAAAATTAAAAAACAACAACAACAACAACAACAACAAAACCACAAAAAAACCCCAAAAAAACAACAAAACAAAAAAAACCAAAACAAATCAAAACAAAACAAAAAACAAACAAACAAACAAAACAACAACAACAACAAACAAACAAAAAAATAATAAAAAACCAAAATAAACCAAACCAGTAGTACAAAGACACTGAATGCAACCTGACACCCCATCGGCCAGGGTGTTGGTAGCAGTCCGATTAAATGGTGGCTGCAGTCCTCCCGGAGTGACAGATGTGGTTCACTTGAAAGAGTGATTCTGTAGAAGGGTGCAGTTTCCTTCTGAAGGTCTAATGGTGGAGTAGATGAGTCTGGTTTTCTGGAAATCTAGTGGAAAAAAGGCTGACTGTGCTGTTTCACATCTCAGATTATATCCAGGTAGGAAATGCTTGGCTCCTTCCCCTGGGTGGAGAATTTTACAACGGGATGATGTAATTTTATCAGTCATGCAGTGGGACTCAATGGCCCATTAACAGACTATATCTTCCTGGAGGGAGGATGGGTCCTGGAAGAAATAAAGAACACTGCCCCACCTGGTTTTAACAGCTGGCTCATTAACACAAGATATTCCCCCGAAGTTATGAGGGATGGGTCATAGAAGAGATAAAGAACCCTGACCCACTTGGTTTTAACAGATGGTAATAGAATACATACTTTTGGTTACATCTTGCATTGCAACTTAAGACACCATCCAGAAGTCTTCCAAAAGGAAATAATGCCATCTTGAAATTTTAGTACAAAAACTTGGACGGGTGGATCAATATTTTTATATTTTGACACATCTAACATCCATTTCTAGAGACTGCTTAAAAAAATCCAGGCAACCCTGTCAGCATGCCATTACTAGCAGGATAGTCTTTACTTATGGATAAAAAAATTCTCTAGTGTAATAAGCAGAACCATCTTTTGCACTCTTTCTTAGAAATACCTTTTTCTTTGTTCTTTCCACAACACAGCTCTTAATCACTTGCCAGTGCAAGGGGAATTCTGTGTTTTAATTACACCTTGTTTTCTCTGTGCTGTTTTTAGCATTATATAGCTGACTACAATGCTTCCCTATATTTTGATTATTTCACTTTCTCACTAACACTAGGGGAAATCAATAACAGAGAGCATTGTACTGGGTCTGGCTGTGATGGAGTTCATTTTCCCCACAGCAGCCCCCACAGTGCTGTGCTTTGCATTGAAAGGAGCTGATAACACCCCACTGATTTGGTCCTTCTGAGCAGTGCTGGCAAAGTATCGGGGCTGTTTTTCCAACATTCCCTCGTCAGTAGCTGGGTGCTTGGGGTGGGTAAGATGTTGAGCAAGGACATAGGCAAGATAGACCCAAACTGACCAAAGAGATATTCCATGCTATATGATGTCTGCTCAGCAATAAAAGCTATGAGAAAGGAGAAAGCCAGGGTGTTTGTTATTACATTGTTTGTCTTTTAGGGCAACTTCTACATGTCCTAAAACTCTGCTTGCTGGGAACTGGCCAAACATTGCCTGCTGTTTGGAAGTAGCAAATAAAATATTTTGTTTTCCTTTGCTTTTAAGTATGACCTTTTCTTTGGTTTATTACACTGCCTTTATCTTGCCCCATGTGGGTTTTCTTTCATCTGGTTTTCTCCCTTCCCTGTCCTGCTAAGAAGAGGAGTGAGAGAGCAGCTTGGTGGATGCTAGTGTCCAACTAAGTCAACCTACAAGCATGGAAAGAACAGAGTATGTAGAGGAAAGAAAACTCAGTATTAGAAAACTCAGTCATTTAAAAAGAACTGAAATTTGTACATACTGTGGCTCCCTTCCAGTCTTGTGACCATTGTAATAGTTGAGCTATTGAAACTATAAGCCACATCATGTGCATCAGTAATATCAATATTGAGACACACCTGAAAATATTTCTGAAAATGTAAGAATGATCTGGTGTTTTCTCAAAACCTCTATATATTTAAACTTGATCTTTATGTACATAATAGATTTCATATGTTCTAAAAACACAAGGATCTTTATGCATGCAAAAAGAATAATTATAACTAATGTTCAAGTATGTGTGTGACAATGACATTTTTTCCTAGAATCATGGGTTGTGCTTGAGTTTATGACATTCAAAATTCATAAACAGGAGTTGTGCTTAGCCTGATGGTTCACCTATGGCAGCAGTAGGGCCGCTGAATGTTGAAAAGACAGAATTAAAAATCCTTGTTTATAGTTTCATGAAAAAACATGCATATCACACTATGTGTACTCATATGCTGACTATTAAGAGAGAACTGATATTTAATAACAGTCCCACCACTGTCACTATTGACTAGTTGAATGCTTTAAATGAGTCAGACTTGATGCAGGTGATTTTGAAAATCCAGATGTTTCTATACCCTAGGGGAAGGTAAAGAGGCATATAGAACAGCTGAAGAACTTATTTTGGAATCTTATTTGATATTTAGTATAACAGGCCTCTTGGGATGTTAATAGGGACACAAGATAGATTCCATCCTTTCTTGTTGGGGTTAGATCATCAGATAAATATCATAGACAAAGTGATTCCTTTAATATTCTTTTTTTACTTTTTTCTTTAAACAGACATGTGATTGTACTCTTTAATATCCCCTCATTTTCGAAATAAATTTAGATTAACATTCAGTTCATCCAGTAGGTAAATATCTCCTTATCAGTTTTTCTATAAATTGTTATTGTAGTATGTTTTCTGCATTATCAGCATCACAAATATCATCAGTATTGAGCCATTTCCTTGTTTACACATGTAAAAATATTGCATTGAGGTCTTTTAAGAGCTACTGATTACTGGTATTACATTTGGTTATTATATCAAATAAAGAAATGATTAGAGGGTGTTCACGTGAGCACTTTGCTAATGTGTTATTCTCTTTCCCTCTTCAGTCTTATTAGAGCACCTCTGAAACACTCCAAGATAAATTAAGCACTCCAAAACATGCCTCACAACCTGTTTATAAGTGTATTCTTCAAAATATTGCTTTCTGTAAATAAACTGGGGGGGGGGTTGAGCAGCTTGACTCTAAATTTGCAACAGGAACTTTCATGAAAGGGAAAATAGTGACTGACTCCTTAACATGTGGCATGTTCCATTTAGCTGATTGGTTTGGAAGATGGCCTGTTTCTTTTGATTTTCATGCAAAAATAAATTGATTTTGTGCAGGAGCAGGTGCCAATTCCCTGCATATTAAAAAAGAGAAAATCATTGGGATTGCTAGGGATCCCAGTAATCTTTAGTTCTACCTGACTGTCCAAAATTTCTTCAAGTGAAGCTGTCTGCTTAGGGCCAAGTCCACTGAGATTTTGAGTATCACTAAGGATGAAGACATTACCATATTTCTGGGAACTTTGTTCTGATGTTTAACTACTCTCACAGTCAAGAAGGTTTTCTTATATTTAAGTGCAATTTCCTCTGTTAGTATATCATATCACATCATATCATATAATGATATTGATTACTACATATATTCCTTGTACTGCCATTTTGCCCTAGATATTAATATAACTAAGCTCATGTACACCAATTAATCATCCTGGAAAAGTGATGAGATATTAGTCTGGTAGTTTCAATTGTGACATTTTCAACCCTATGAAAGCATTAGATCTACACTGAAACTACTATATATTAGTTAGATAAAAGCTGTGGATGTTTTATCGTTGTATACACAATTACCTTTCAGCTGGAAAGATTTAGAAAGGCTTATTTCATTGCCTGAATCTGAATTCTTAGTGAATAGCATAAAGCTAACTCTTCATTAAAATTCGCATGTGAAACTTATACATCTAAATATACAGCTCTATGTGCAAGTACAGAGTGTTGATCACTAAGGAATAATGAAAATCTGTTTAGTTCTATACTAAAAACTTTTACCAGATACCAACACACCCATTAAAATTGGTTTCTCTTTCTTAATATGGTTGACTGAAAAAATTTAAATCCCAAACAGCTGGATTGAGTGCTCCATCTCTTCAGTTGTAATTGGAACATATATAATTTCTCCAAAGTGTAGCTGAAGTTTAACTTTACAGATGCTACATTATGATTGTATGCTGAGAGAATACATGTGACGTCCTTATAAACGTCAAATGAATTCTTTATGATCAGAGCTATTAAAATGAATACCAAACAATTCAGTTATAATTAGTGCTATTATAATGAATACCAAAGGAATTCATGGTAATTAGCTGCAGTAACTGAATAAGAAATGAGCTCAAAATGGGAGACTGGAGAAACCTCTTGAAAAAAAGCTTAAAGCTTCCTGTGAATTAGCAAAATTTTATACTTAACTAATAATAAGAGGATGACAACATTGTAAATGTTGTCTTCAAAGCAATGTGATCTTTCTCACCCAGACAATCTCAAAAAACGAACAGATTTCTGGTGATTTTTGTGGGACAGGACATAAAGAGATGACAAGATAGATTCTTCAGGTATCTCTATGGCCTCACTGTGTCCCACGCCATACTGAATTTTGGATAGCAATCAATTTGTTTCTAAGACATTAATGTTGTGTAGGATCACTGACTAGCTTATTGATGTTTGACAAAGAAATTTAACAAGACTTCTAAAAGAATTTCCCTCAATGGTGTTCTATCTTTATATTTCAGTGGTGCTTGATCTTCCCATTTGCTTCTGTGGATTTCATTTTCCTAAAGCCTTCAGACAATGCTTACCGCATTGCTATTAGTTTAGCTACAGCAGTGAGAATAATTACTGTGAATGATTACGGTATAGTTATGGTGGTTATTCAGTAGCTGGAGTTATTATTTTTTTATAAAATTACTGACTTTCATGGTACCTGGGCAAAAATGGCACATTCTTGTAGATCCTGGAGAGAATTAAACTCCTGTACAATTAAACTAGTGCTTGTTCATCCAATTCTTGTTTGTTCTGCATGTTCCTTCCATGGTTCTTCAAAATCTGTGTAGCTGCTATGTTTTGTTCAACCAACAGCAACGAAAGTTTATAAAAGAAACAAATTAGCATATCTTCCATTTTATAAAACAATAATATATTTCAGAAACCAGACTGGAAAAGTCAAAGGCAAATGGGCTTCAGTTGGATTGGGTTTTTTTAAACAAATCCCATGTGTCTGCATTTATGCTTGCATCTTCATTATTCCAGCTGACTTTTCTGTGAATTGATGCAGGAATGAAGCTTTCAAAATATACTCAGAATTTTCCTTCTGCCCTCACACTTTAACTTGAAATCTTTCATTCTTAAAGGACATCAGATAAATAAAGAGGATCACAAAGAATTTATAAGATATAATTTATAAGGTTGCATGATCCCTATAAAGAGTCCCTTGATCAAGACCTTAGTTGAGGAAGCATAATACATCCCTACTGGCAGTATAAAATGAAGGAAAGCATCACGAGCAAAGTGAACTAAGCAGGAAAGACCTTTAGACTGACTTTTATCAAACAGAAGGTTTAATCTGCACTGTGACATGCCTTAACAATTACCCAGACTTTCATCACATGAATCCAAAGGCCTAACTTCCCCTCTGAAGGAGAATATGTCAACTCTGCCAAAACAGAAAAACAAAAGACACTAAAATATTGATAGAGCAAGAAATGGTCTTTGTGTAAAAGTCAGTTACCACAGCCCTTGTATTTTTGACTTGTGCCAGAATACGAACAAAGCAGAATCTAACTGATAAAAAACCAAAGCAAATCAAGAAATACCACAAAATGCCACAATCTTAAAAACCAAAACAGGAGCTGTGAGGTATTTGACTAATATGAGGTTTAGTTACATAATTTGTGGAGGAAATAAAGGGCTGATGATAGCTTTTGGTAAAATTGTTGTCAGAAACTATACCCTAAGTTTTTATGGAATTTATAGGATCGCAGGACACTTGGGGGATAGAACTAAGGCCAGCATTAAATACTGCATGATGACTGCTTCTTTGTAAGGTAACTCACAGAAAAAAATTACAAGTTAATGTTGAAGGAAGCTAAAGAGCTTGCGTTTTTAGGTGCAGAAGTATTTTGCTACAGTGAGGAATAGAACATATTGCAAACTTTTAACTAATGAGATAAGAGTAGCTGTATGTGGCTGTATGTGGGAGGTGAAATATTCTAAAATAAAAATGATTGGAAATATTTCTATATCTTTGGAAAATTGTGATTCTTTCATGTAGATTAAAAACGCACTTTATTTTATTTCTTTTCTCAGTAGTCCACATACTAGCCTTAGACTCCATGCATATATAACAGTGGAAGAATTCTAGGATTGGTTGAGGTTCCCACATAATTCTTTTTTGTTCATGGCATGACAAAGATATCCCCAAGTAAACTGAGAAGAGACACCCTACCATGAGTACTGCCAGTCTAGCAAAGGACGATGTGTTGGTGACGCTTCATAACACCAGTCCCCATTTTGATTCCTAAATTAAATAGTCTTGAGCAGGACTGTTAGTATGACTCTTAGTATGACTCTTAGTATTTAGAATAATGGTAAGTGATTTTTAAGTTTTGATTAGTTGTAAAGACTTTTTCTACATTAACAATAAATTCTTGCCTTCATAGAATCACAAAATCACAGAAATGTAGACATTAGAATGGGCCTCTGGAGATCATTTAACCCAGACCCTGTGAACCCAAGATTTATTTCATTTGCCTGAAGCAAATGTAATTTGATTCTTCTTCCTGATCATTGAGCTGTAGTGGAAACCAACAATGTTGCCATGTTATGCTAATCTTAACCCATAAAATCTGCTTTGGCTCTGTGTTCATCCCTAGCAGAGCTCTATGTATACAAACATCTAATTCCTCCTGACTGTCCTCACACTCTGTGCATTAACACACACACATTTCAGAGAGATACTCAGTTGTGTGCACATTTCTAGGGAAAAAAAGCATGAGAGTCAGCATCACCATGCTTTTTGGCATTTCTATATTTGTGCATGTGCTTGAGATGGATCTTATTTCACGATTACAAGTTTTCTCCTGTCCACATCACCCAATATCCTGTGCTTTCCAGCTTGGGTCACCACTTCCTCACTTGACTGTATGTCATTATCTCCCTCCTCTACTGTTCTTATTTTAAAGTTCTTTTTACCAGTTTGACCTCCCCGCTTGTAAAGAAGATTTTGTCCCTCCTGATCAAGAGAATCTTATTGCCACCTAGCAACCCTCAATCTTCAAAGGAGGTCCTGTGACTGCAAGAACCAGATATTTGGGTTTGATACCTGTTTCACTACTAATGTTGACCGTCACAATCCACCTACTCCATCTCAAGCCCTTTACTCTCACAAGCACAACCGAGTTAAAAAACACCTGAGCCACCAAGCCCTTGACCATCACCCTGGGCACCTGCAGGTATTCCCTGACAGTGTCCTGAATAAACAATCATGCATGTTTCTTTTCCCACATTACAAGGTTTTGAAATGTAATGGACAAACAGCAGGGTTTAGATTTAGTTCTTGTGTAGGCACATCAGTCTGCCATGGCCTGAGATTGTGTGTTTTAGCTGGTCTTTGGTACTTGAAGATGCATCTGTGTTTCTCATAGATTTGATTCCATCTGCTGCATCTGTCAATCTGTGGGTCAAAAGTATCAGCCTACTTCAGATATTTCAGATACCCCAGAGTACCAAAAATGGCATTCCAGCTATGAAAGTTTAGAAAATAACTCAGTTCCCAGACCACAGAATAGATGTCCTGTCTCCATTGATGGTAGGGATTTGATTCAGTGGCTTAAATATAGCATCTAGTGGCATTCTGGATGCTTCGTGTTGACTTCCATCTACCTGTCATAAAGGATGCAGGTCTCATATGTTCCGGGTCCCCTTAGGGCCTTTCAGATACATGTAGTTCTTTAATATGACACTAGGCAAGTTAATTAATCCCTGGATCTCTACTGCTTATACTGAGAATTAAGACACATAGCACACAAGCATATTTTACTTCACATTTCTGAACCTAGGCCTGAATCCTACCCCTGTGGTGCTGTACATTCACAGTGTGAGGAATGAGGTATCTTCCATGTCAAAATGGACACAATATGAACACACAAGCACTGAGGTAGCCTTTGGTTTTGATAGTGTAGGTGTTGTCCAAGACACACTCATGGGCTCAGTAAACAGTGCTCAAGTCCTGACACAAAAATAATACAGACATGGATATTAAATTGAGTGGGAACTGTGCCAGAATTTCACCTCAGAGGGAATGTGCTAATATTCTGTGAAGTATTTGCTTTTTTCAGATTGTAGCCAAAAGGGTAGAACTGAGCTTGTAATGTGTGACAGAGTTTTATATAGTTACACTGGTCAGAAATGTATGTAATAAATGGATTAGTTTTCTAATATCACAAGGGGAATTTAAGTAGAGCAGAAGAGTGCATTACTTTTTTTTTTCATCTGGCACTTAACAAATGTATTTTGAGTACAGGATCTGGCTGGAATGAAGTTAACTTTCTGCTTAGCAGCCTCAATTGTCCTGTGCTTTCAATTCATGACTGAAACAGTGTGGAGAACCCAATGGTGTTTTGGCTAAAGTTGTAGTGCTTGCACAGCATCAAGGCTTTTTATTATTCTTCACTCCAACCTTCCTCCTGCTTCTCCCTGATGGGTCAGCTGGGAGTGAGCAAAAAATTTCAAGGAGGCATGGCCAAAACAGCTGACCTGAGCTGACCAAAGGAATATCCCATATGGTGTGACACTGAACTCAGCAATGAGTGATTTGGGAGTGGAAGAGGTATGGGGGACATTTACAGTTGTGGTGTTTGCCTTCCCAACCATTGCCATTTGTGCCAAGTTCCCACTTGCTGGGAAATGGCTGTACATGTGCAGTAGTAAATTTATTACTTTTTTTTTTTTTATTGCTTTACTGTGAACACAACTTTTCTTCACTTATTAAATTGTCTTTTTCTCAGTCCATGAGTGTTCTTGCCTTTGCTCCATTTTCTCACTGTCCTTCAGAAGAGAGAACCAAAGAAGAGTCTGTGTGGGTGCTTGGCTGCTGACTGGGTCAACTCATTACAGTTTGAGACTTCTTGCCATAGTCATAGAATGGTTTGGGTTGGAAGAGACTTTAAAGATCATGTAGCTCCAAGCCCCCTGCCATGGGCACAGATAACACCCACAGATAACACCAGATGAGGTTTCTCAGAGCCCCATCCAATTTAGCACTGAACACTTTCAGGGATGGGGCATCCAACAGCCTCCCTGCACAACTTGTTCCAGTGCCTCATCACAACCACAGTAAATAATTTCTTCCTAATATCCAATCTAAATGTCTTTTCTAGTTTAAAACCATCCTTGCTTGTCCTATCACTATCTGCCTGTGTAAAAAGTTCCTTTCCACCTTTTTTATATGGTCCCTTTAGGTACTGAAGGGCTGCAATGAGGTGTGCCCAGAACCTTCTGTTCTCCACACTAAACAACCTCAGCTCTCTCAGCCTGTCTCCACATGAGAGATTCTTCAGTCTTCTGATTATCTTTTTGGACCTCTGATCATCTTTTTGGACCTCTGATCGTCTTTTTGGTCCTCCTCTGAACCCACTCCAACAGTTCTGTCTTTCCTGTGCTGAGGACCCCAGACTTGGATACTGTGCTCCAGGTGGAAGGGCAGAAAAGAGGAGAATCACTTCTTCCACCTCACTGGCCACTCCTATTTTGACATAGCCCACGATAGGGCTGCCTTTCTGGGCTCTCAGCACACACTGTTGGCTCATGTCCAACCTTTCACTGACCAGAACCCTCAAGTCCTTCTCCTCAGAGCTGTTCTCAGTGAGTCCGTCACCCAGTCTGTACTTACCTCTGGGATTTTCCCACCCCATGTGCAGGACCTGGCACTTGGCCTTGTTGAACTTCATGAGGTTCCCATGGACCCACTTGTCAAGTTTATCCAGGTTCCTCTGGATGGCATCCCATCCTTCAGGAGTGTCTGCTGCACTGCTCAGCTTGATGTCATCTGAAAACTTGCAAGGCTGTACTCAAGATCACTGTGTATCTGACCCAGTTGTCTGTGACATTGATATCAATCAAGGATATATCAAGGAATATTTAAGAGCACTGATTCCAAGACAGAGCCCCGAAGGACACCACTGATCACTGGCCTCCACTGCAACATAGAGCCACTGACTACAACTATCTGGCTGCATGCATCTAGACAATTTCTCATCCTATCCTTAGTTTGACTTCTATCAGGAACAGTGATTATATTTTTTTAGTCTGTTCTCAACAGAAAGTGATTTTACAGGAAAAGCATACACTAACATGACTTTAGCTGAGCAGCTGGCAAGAAATATTTGATACAGTCCTTTATTTTTATTAGCTAATTATAATTTCACAGTCAGGTTTTATTGCACTATCCTTAAGCTCAGCAAAGTAACTCTCACCTTGGTAAGAGCAGATACGAAGTTCTTTCTAGCAGCTATTTTTCTCCATGCAAACATTTCCTCCACGACATCCCTTAGAACTGTGAAACATGCTCACATGGTCTGTCTTTGCATGTCTATACTCATAACACTAGCAATGACACTTTCAGAAACCAGTAACTGAATTAGTTTGAGAAGTGTGGGATCAGCTGCAGAAGCATGTAGGGAAAATAGTCCAATTTTTCTTTCTTTGCCTTCAATCCCTCATCATCTCAGGATGGATTCCAAATGTGAACACTGAGAGCTGTTGAATTCCTGCCAGCTGGAGCACAGCAGAAGACAATATTTGCAAAGTGTGAAAGGAAACCAGGGAAAGGCAGTCCAGATATCAGTGGGAGTGAGGATGAAGGGATGGGGAGAGAATAAAAAAGTAAAAATAGTCACTTCAGACTTGGATATGGCAATTCAAAGACTTTTTCTGAGCTAAGCTAAATACACTTTTAAAAATGAATTGTAGCTGTGAAAACAATTCGTAGGTCATAAAGCTTTTCTTGTTGAAATGAGTTTTGAAATCAGCCTAGTTCAATTCATTAGCCTCATGTCACATTTAAGCTGTCACAAATCCTTCCATTAGGTAGGAAATTAGTTTACCCACTGGTGAACCAGAGGGATGAAGCAGGAATTGTATAACAAGAAGCTGGACTCTGCAGAAAAACTGACAGGATTGCTTGATAAAGTAGATGAACTTCTCTGGGGGTTTGTAAATCCTTCATTCAATCCATGCCCCTGAGCAGGAGCAGGTGCACTGTTCTGACATGAAGCAAAATTTCAAAGGTTTAGTGCTTGAATGGGACATCAGACCTCAGTACATTTCAAATCCAATGAAGCTACATCACTAATCATCTCCCCTCTAGAATACTTCGACATTGGCAATGACTAGAAAGAAAGATATTCCCTGAAGTTTGATTAGCATAGCAGGCAATTGATGTAGTGGAGGACCACACAGAAAATAATTAGTAAATTAGCATGATGGAATTTTGAAACATAAATCAGTATTAGTAGAAAGGTAAAAAAGATAAAATTAAATATCGACTGTAGCTCACAGAGCACAGCAATAGTTACTAAAAGCATTAATATATTGAAGATACTGTTTTTCAGTGAGAATTGCAATTTCAATTAAAAGCTGGTCAATTGCTAGAACTAGTAACACATGAAGGACAGTGAATATTAATCACATGTTGGTGAGTAGAAAGCTGACATATATCTGCTGATCTGTGGTAACTTATTAGATAGATACAACTCAGCCCAAAGCAAATATGATGTAATTCAAGCTAACGTAACTGCTAATAGGAAAAGAATACTCTGAATTCAATTATGCTGTGTTTGTCATGAACTAAGAGCACAAATATTTATTTATTATTCATGTATTATGGATATTTATTGCAGATTAGTCAATGTGTGCTCTTAATTAGGATAATTTGGTCATGTTCTCTGGTATTAAGTTGCATTTGTCGTGTAGTATTCAGAATTTATTTACAGTCAAAGTATTTGTTTTACCTTTCTTTTATTTTTTTCTTTTTTTGTTTAAAGCAATATGAAACCAAGTCAAAACTCTTAATCATATGTATTGAAATATTTTAAATTTTTATATTATCTCAGGTAATCTAAATAATAGATAATAGATTATCTATTAAATGTTGAGTTTATCAGAAATGGCTACTTTTATTCTCTCTGTTTATGCAACCATCTCAAACAATTGGGGTGAAAATAAAAATAATTCTCTAAATTATTTTACATAATTATTAATATGTTTTTCTGCTGAGAAAAATAAAATAGCCAATAATATTAGCAACATATTTGTATATGCCCAGCCTAACGTGCCATTAGAAATGGTCCTTCCATCATGAATCAAAGTCAGGTTCAAGATCACCTAAAGGATCTGAACATACATAAGTCAATGCGACTAGATGAGATACATCCCAGGATCCTGAGGGAAACGGAATAATGTAGTTGTTGAATCATTTCCCATCATCTTTCAAAAGCTGTGGCATTCAAGTAAAGTCCCCAGTGACTGGAGAAGGCAGACTATTGCCCCCATTCTTAAAAAAGGTAGAAAGGAATACCCAGAAAATTAGTGACCAGTCAGCCTTACCTCACTGACTGGTAAGACCAAGGAACAGATCACCCCTGAGATTTGTCAAAACATATAGAAGACAGGAAGGTGATTAGAAACTGCCATAATGGCTTAACCAAGGGCAAATTATTCCTGACTAATCTAGAGGCCTGTGATGGAATCACTCCTTCCCCTGAGAGGAGAACAGCTATGGATGTCATCTACCTAGATTTCTGTAAGAACTTTGATGCAGTCCATCACAACGTACCTATCTTTAAATTAGAGACTTACGGTTTTGATGGAATGTGCTGGTTTATTATTCTTCAGAGTAGCTAGTATGGATCAATGTTTTGGATTTGGGTTGAAAACACTGTTGATGATATTGAAATAATTTTGCTAGTGCTGAGTAACACTTGCATGGCATCACAGACCTTTCCACTTGTACTGCCCCATCAGCAAGGAGGTTGGGGTGCACAAGATGTTGGGAGGAAAGACAGCTGGGACAGGTGATCCCAAATGACCACAGAGATATTTCAAACCATGTGACATCATGCTCAGTCATAAAGCTATGGAGAAGGAGGAGGAAGGGGGTGATGTTCAGAGTGGGAGTGCTGGTCTTTCCAAGTCAGCACTGTGTGTGATAGAGCCCTGATGTACTGGAGATGACTGAACACCTGCCTGCACATGGAATGTGGTGAAGGAATTTCCTGTCTTGCTTTCCTTGTGTGCATGGCTTTTACTTTATCTACTCAACTGTCTTTACCTCAGTCTACGAGTTTTCTCACTTTTACCGTTCCAGCTGTCTCCCCCATCCCAGTGGTGGAGGAGATAGTGAGTGGTTGGGTGGGGCTTAATTGCCAGCTCTGGCTGAACCAAAGCATGTGTGAACAGTTAACTGAGCTAGGAATTGTCTGCATGGCTACATCCAAAGACTTGCAGACAACAACCTCATATATAGGTGGAAATCTGTAACAAGTGCTGTCCACCCAGGGTCTGTACAGGAACCAACACTAATGTGGTGGCACAGACAGTGGCAACAAGTGCACCCTGAGCAAGTCTGTAGATGACACCAAGAAGAGTAGTTCAGCTGATTTGCTAGATGGGTGGGGAGTCATTCAGAGCAACCTTGAGAGGCTTGAGTGGACTCGTATGAGCCTCATTAAGTTCAACAAAGCCAAGTGCAGAGTTCTGCACGTGGGTCAGGGCAGTCTCCAGTATTGGTACAGACCGGGGGATGAGATGACTGGAGCAGCTCTGTAAAGAGCCTTGAGGGTACCAGTGGTGAAAAGCTGTACATGAGCGGGCAGTATGCGCTTGTACCCATATCCTGGGTTGCATGACACAGGTGTGTTCAGCATAATGAGAGACGTGAAACCCCCCCTGTAGATCACCCTCGGAGACGCCTCCTGAAGTGCTGCACCCAGTTCTGAGGTTCCAACACAAGAAAGACATGGACTCATTGGAGTAGGTCCAGGGGAGGGCTACAGGAATGATCAAAGGGCAAACACCTCTCCTGTGAAGTCAGGCTGAGAGAGACCTGGCTCTGTTCAGCCTGGATTAGAGAAGGCTCTGAAGAGACTTTATTGTGACCATATGATCCTTAAAGGGGACTTATAAGAAAAATGAAGGAAACTTTTTTATCAGGACCTGTAATGACGGGGTAAAGAGAAATGATTTTAAACTGAGAGAAAGTATATTTAGGTTGGATATAAGAAAGTGTTTGTTTTTTTTGTTTTTTTCTGTTATGATAACACAGGAACAGGTTTTCCAGATAACTTGTGGATGTCCCATCTTTGGAAGTGTTCAAGGTGAGGTTGGACAAGACTGAGCAACCTGTTGCAGTGAAAGATATTCTTGTCCATGGGGGTTGGACTAGATGACCTTTAAATATGTTTCTGTGAATTTAACATTGTATAACTCCATCATTCTTTGAAGTTGTCACAAAAAGCTACTTTTTTTGTCCTTATGAAATTTTGACAAACTTGCAATATTTTAAGAGACACAACTTGCGCTGATAATTTCACCAGTATACAAGGCTATTTTCAAGATTGTCAGCTCTCTGGAAAAGTCAAAGCAGTATGAAAATATGTAAAATTTAAAAAACAAATGAGATGGGTTTTTTGGTGTTTGATGGTGATTTAACAGATGGCTGGTGAAAGAATGCAGATACTTAGTATGAGTGGATATGTTTGAATTTCACGAAAGAAAAATTAGAAGAAGTTAGAAAATAGGCAAAGGGTGGTGCTATAATAAAATAACACCTACAACAGATGTTCCTGAATAGAATTGTCCAGTTGGGGCGGAATTTTTTAGATATTGAAACAGAACAAGACAGATATATTGAAAATATAGAGAAGGAAAAGAATATGTGAAACAAAAAAATTGAAGGATATCAAGTATTCTTTTTCAGCTGTCTTGAAACAACAATTTTCTTGTTCTCATTTACATATCTCCAAGGGAAATTTTGAGATGGGTGAATGATTTTGTATAAAACCAGTGTGATTCTTTGTATAGATACAAAATGAAACCAAATCACAGACAATCAGGTAAATTGGAATATGATTTCATGTTGAATGGATCTTTTTGAAACACATTAGATTAAAATCTTTTCAGTCTTTCCAAAGTTTGACTGTATATTTGAGCAAAGTGTATTATATTTGCCCATAAAAATATCTTCGTTGATAGCTTTAGAGATATCTCTAATCACGTTTTATTGCTTGTATTTGGGAAACTAAAAATACCAAAACAAAAATGCTCCAATACCATGAGAATGAGTACCAAAAGAAAAATCCTCAAATATTATGAGAGTGGGTACACTGTAAAAACTTTTGTTAAGCATGAAGAAAACTTATTGTCTGATGCACAGAAAATATTATCATATAAAACCCTGGTTTTTCAGAATCAGTGCATATTAAAAAGAACAAACTTTCAACTGAGAATGTCTTTACCATGTGTCCAAAATTTTTGGAGACAAAATAGTGGCCAGTAGGGACAATGATGGATTTTATCCTCTGAGGTTCAGAATTTTTATTTAGCTTTAACGCCACATGCTGAATTATCCTGGTTAAGACAGAAATCTTCTGGGAAGTAATACTATTTACTGGTTGTAGGGTTTTTAAAAATTATTTATATTTATTCTACAATATAATACATAATATATATAAATTAGAAATCCTTTTTTAGTGGAGCAGTTTACTTTCCAGTGCAACACTCTAAAACCAGGGTGGAATATTATTAGACTTAAGCAAACTTATAATGTCCTGATCAATCAGGAAACCACATTTCTGTGATTCAGCTATGACAGTGCATTGGCTATTGCATGACATCTGGAGATCATGAGACTGAAGTTGCTTCTAGAATGAAGAAGCTGAAGAACTATACATTGATTGTTAAAGCTTAACTTTCCAGTTGGGAAAATGTAACGAAAGATGGATTTTGATGCTAGTCTGTTTTCCGATATACTGTATTCCCTGAGTTAAATCCTGACAGGAGCTCAAAATCTGTGGTTAATTTACGTTAAAAAAAAAATCCTTTCCTGATTTGAAAAGAGAAAGTCATTACAATTCTTAATAATGTATTTAAGTAGTCAAGTGTGCTAACTTTTAAAAGAAATGAGCAACTTCTTTCATTTTGAAGTTAGCTGCAATTTTTCGCCATGACTGCAACATATTAGGTTCTAAATTTAAGGCCTTTTTTTATTAGCAAGTGCCTTTTTTTTCTCTATTAACAAGTGTAAGCATTCATAGACCATAACAGTCATAACCATTTCTCTGATAATATAATAGACTGAACTACCTGAGTGTTTCATTGGAATGTATTTTATAATCCTTCATGTATTTTAGTTCTCCTCTGAGTCTTCAATTTTTCAGTAACCTTTCAAAATGTATGTCAGAACTGGCTATGGATTTCTGGAGTGTCACAGTATGATCAAATAAGGAAAAGAATGTAATGTTTAAAGACAGTGTTTAGGTCTTTGCATATTCCAATGGTGTATTAATCCAGCTGTTCAAAATATCCACTTGGAATATCATGTTCAGTTATTTACCAGCTGTGGTACCTCAGAACCCCCCCTGTGCCTCCTCCATTCCCTAGAAACTGTTTCTCAAAGTCTTATGGCTTTGCCCTACTTATTCAGGTGTGCATATCTATATATCTCTGTAACAAAACATGCATCCAACATGTTATGAACTGATTCAGACCTGACTTTTCTATTATTTGTTTTTCCTTCTGTTTTGATGCCCTCTAAAAACTTCATCAGTGACTATTTAATATCTTTTGAGTTGTTGATTAAAATATTAACCCAGAAGGAATCAAGACGGTGTTCTCTTCAGGACTTTACTATAGATTATTTATCATTGATTCCCAGTTATGTGTTCCATTGCAGAAAGTATCTCTTTCTTAAAGCCTAATTTTATTCAGATTATCTTCCTAGAAACAAAACTTTCATTGTAACAAAGAACCCATCCTAACATTTTTTATAGTAAGCAAATGCATATAAAAACATTTTAAAACCCCTTGTATTTCATGACAATAACCTAATTAGTGACAGCCCTGTGCCACATAAATTTCAGTTATTAACTGCACCCAGTTTGGTGTATGACACACAGTTCCACAGTAAAATTATTGCAGGTCTAAAAATAGGGCTTTTTCTCATTGTTCTCATAACTTCTACAGTATTTCTACTGTAAGTTTGTGCAACACATCTCTATGATGCAAGTGAACAAATAAACACAAGGACTGTGATGTATATGGGTTGGATGAAATACATCCACAGGTTCTGAAAGAAATGCCAAATGGAAATACCAACAGTGCTGTTAGATATATGTAATATTCTCATCATATCCTGTTTCTCAATACTGTAAAGTAGTGGGAATCATAGATTGCCTATCCTTTGATCTTTCCTTTTTCCCATGGCAAAAAAAAACAACAAATCAATATTTTTAAAAATTACTTATTTCATGTCAAAGAGGAATAAAATGGAAATAAAGACATGCACACACACACACTCACACTCATATATCTGTGATTCCTGCCTGTCCCTCTATGTACATACTTCTTATAATCTCATTGATATTTTGCACATCAGGTTCCTTCTTCAAACATGTTCTTCTGAAAATGTTATGGTTCAATACAGATGTGATTCAGCTCAGGAATACTTTTTGCAGTATGTGAAATTTGTCCTTTGGCTGTCAGCTCACACAAAACTCTTCTCAGAAAGACATGCTTAGACTTCACCAGTAATAGCTACCTTCGACTTAAAGCAAAATTAGCAAAATTAATGCCAGCTGCCCTAAAACTCCTAGTTTTTCCACATTTTTAAGAAACCACTAGCAGAAGTGTTATTGTTTCATATATGCACAACAGCCCATTTACTCTAAAAGCTGTGAAATTATCTCTGTTCAATATTCTTGTTTAGAACAAGCCGAGAGTTTAATTTGAAAAAGGAAAGTAATTTCTCACAGTTAAAAGTTAGGAGTTGAGGCTCACAGGAAACTCAGTTCCACTGAGATAATTGTAAAAAGTTTCTTAAGAGGGTAGATCTAGGCTTCAGCCTCTCGGTAAGATAAATGGCAAAAGATAAACTTCAGCATTCTGAAATAACGAAAAAACAATATTTCTTCTATGAGATTAAAAGAAAAAAAAAATTAAAATGGGGAAAGGTAGCAGTAAAAAAATATCTTACTCAATGGCTGATAAAATTTTGTTCAAATTTCTCCTTTATTTGTGCACACTGAAACTTATTTCTTCAAAACTAGAAACCTAACTATCATAATATTCATAGCTCATGATGGTCTTCAGTCTCTCTTCAACATGAAAGAAATTCTGTTTTGCATTGGACAGTGTTATATTTTTCTGAGCTGATGTTGGGAGGCACATTTATTCTCTGATTCCTTGAAACTGAAGGCCTTAAGTGATGGCTTTCCCAAGTCTCACAGAAGTAAGTATTCTGAAACTTTTTATGTGAAATTGATCGGCTGCTTCAGGAGGGATCAAGAGGTATCTCATCACTCCATGGCAGAATGCTGTATAGAGCAGCAATTTAAGTTTGTTCACTACAAAGAAGTTCAAATAGTCTCAGGCAAATGAGAAATGAGCCTTTGTTAGAAAGAAATTCAAACAGTCTCAGGGAGATGATGAGTCTTTTCTACCTCCATACTTTGAGAATGAACTGATCATATATCATTCGTGTTCTGTATAGGCTGAGGTAGTCTGAATGCATACTGACTGCATCAGGCTCAGCAAGCGAGATTACAGAAAAGAAAATAACTTCATCAAATATGTCCTACTCTTAGTGCCAAGCCAAAATCTTAGCTAAATCAAAACCCTGGTTGGGGGGGCGTGGGGGGAGGAGGTCTTACTTCAAGGAATTAGACTTTTTCTGATTGCTGAAAATATAGAAATTCAGGAAAAAATTAATTTCAGTCCCTATTTCATTAAATCATTTCCCACTAGTTGGACAGCTATCTGTGGGGAGACACTGAGAAAAAATATGTGACTTATTTGATGTAAGTAGTGTATACAAAAATCTTAAATTTGTGAAAATACCACTGCCTAATGGTCATCATGATTGTGACTAACCATTATAGTTTATTAGTTAAGAGCTATGTCTTATTTCTAAATACTTTTCAACCAAATGCACTCTCTCTCCTATTGCTGTATAGACAAGCTCTAAGTCACATTGTTAGGGTTAGAAGACCACTCCTCATGTTAATCACCATACAGTAGTACCTACAAGACACTGAAGCTATATATGATGCGACTATTGATTATCATACTTGTGCAATGGTTTGAGAAGATCACCTTCTCCTTAAGATTCTGTTTAGATCTGATTGCCAAGAGATGCTTCTGCCCAAATTAGGATACAAACAAAGCCATACGCCAAAGTCAATAGTATGGCTTTCAAAGTCAATAGTATGGCTTTTATTTAACGGTAAATGCGAGGTAAAGAGATGGAAAGAAGCAGGGAAGAAGGGGGCAGAAAGAGAGAGAGAGAGAGAAAGACAGACAGACAGACAGACAGACAGATAGATAAAGTAGAAAAATGTCACCACCCAGTGGATCCTGTGGTATCCTGCTGGTCCTTCTTCACCCTGATCTTCTCAGTGGTGAGGGATCCAGAGTCATTCTTCTGCAGGTACCACCTTTATACAGCTCAAGTCTTGGGTATCCACAGGGTGGTCCCAGATGTTCCCACAACTTGGGCTGGCATGGGTGTAAGCAGCTGCTTCTTTTCCCATAGTCTTCGCTGTGGAATTTTTGTCTGGTATGCTAATTCCAAACCTTCACGTCCATTAGGCCTGGAACTGACACCTTCCTATTTACCTTACAGTGCTTATGTCAAGTTTCTGTTGTGGTGCCTTATCTTATGGGAAGGTCCTTCTTTGATAGTGTTTAGAGAATTTGTGCTCTTTAAATCTTTACATCTTCCCATTGTACAATGGACTCTAAATAATTACATTAAAAACATAGTTCATTGTCTCTGCTCGCCATGTATGAACTGATACTGAATTTCTTTGTCTTTTACTGTTAAAAACAATGCAAAAGCAGACTTTAATTAGCCTTAGTATCCCAATTAATATAGTACAATTATTTTACTGAAACCTGTTATCTTTTGTCAAGTCTTCACTGAAAACTAGTGAGACAACTGAGCTTTGTGAGGCAATTACCAGGTTTCCAGAATCACTACGTGAGAATTCGTTGCTACTTTTCACATTCAGCTTTTTTGTTATTTTTTTTTGCTGTGTGAAGGACTATTTTTTTTGCTGTGTGAATGGAAAAACAAGTGAGCTGAACTGCTTTGGTACTCCTCAAGACTGCGGGGGGGAAGGAGAAAAACCTAAAAAAAATTACTTTAAGTCTCTTTAGGTTGAATTTCCAGCATTGCCAAGAACATTTCTGCATCTGTTTAAAAGTAGAGTAAATGAGAGATGAATTAGGTTTACAGACGAAATTCTTAAGTGATTCAAACCAAGAGGGGAGGATGGCTATTAACTCTATGGTGCTGGAATTTTTCCTGTGGAGTGTAAGTTCTTTCAGGAGTATCAACTCATACTAAAATTAAGAAACAGAAATGCAGCTTCGGTTAATACAAAGATTTTCTAGTTCCTTTCTATATCAACTTACATTGGTATCTTTAAATCACAGATATTTAGCTTGCCATAGTATGAAAAACATGCAGATTCAAGAGGTTTTCAGTTGGGAGTTCCAAGAGCATGTTTCTAAACAGGCACAGACAAAATGAAACAAACAAACAAACAAAACAAACAGATAAAAACACCCCCCCCAAAAAAAAACCCAAAAAACCAAACAAGATCACTTAGGAGATCTTAAGGGGGTTTTCAGTAGAATAATGAGATAAATGTAGCATCACGGAATGTAACACATTATAATGATAGTTACTAGAATTCACTTACATGTAAAAGAATTCACAACATGGGATGATGTGCATTGCAGAGTGGAAGGCACTTTCTAAAACCTTCTAAAAAACTTCCTTGGATTTTTTTTGTTGTTGTGCTAGATATTGCCAGGGTGATGGTCTTTCTGTATATATCCTGTGTCCACAATGACAAGGTTTTGATTCCATTTTGCACAACAGGTCAGTGTAGCAACATGGGCAAAATCATCAGTATGATAATAATTGAAAGGTTAGAGCACATAGTAACAGAGTTTCTACTACACTTCCATTAACATTTATTCCTCAGGCTTCTTCAAAGAGGAATTTTCAATTGAGGAGCACAGAAAAGAAAGTAATCACAGTCTAATGGGTTGCTTTCCAATATTAAGCAGGTTTTATGTCTGTATGAAATGATACTGCTTTATATTATCCTCTTCCAATCGATGCCACTGCTTGACTTAAAAACAATTACAGTATGGGGACTATCCACAGAGAGGCCATCACTGAAAAGAATATCATGAGAGAAGAACTTTCTCATTCCCTGTTGGCTACAAAAGCAGTGTTTTCTCTGTTCTTCTGGTCCTTCTTTTATTTTACAATAGAAAACCCGGTAAAATAGCAGGGGGTCATTCACAGCTGAGTTAATTAACATGCTGCCAGTGCTGATGAACGAAGTCTGATAAAAAGCACACACAGTCCTGGAAGATGCACTGCAGGAGTTCCTTTTAGCTCACGGCAATTCAATATTAAAAAAAAAAAAAAAGAAAGAAAAAAGAAATTTGAATGTAGGATTTAGCAGAAAATCAAATATCTCAATTAATATTAATTAATAATTTAAAGAATAGTCGATAGGCTGTTGGAGCATTGCTTACTTGAGTTTTGTAACCTCTGTATTTGCTGAGCCTTCTTTGGTATTCTATAAATTGTAAATACAACTATCTGGAAATTGAAACACATAGACATAACTCATCAAAATAGATTTGTACTTGGAAAAATGGTTCTGTTAGACTTCCACGATGCAAAGACTTGATGTGTTCCAAATAAAATATCTGCCAATCTAAAAGGTTGTGATTTATTTTTTTAAGTAGAAATTGTTTGGTTTTCTCCCAACATAGGTCTTGACTTAGCAACAAAATCATATATTTCTTTTTTTTTTTTTTCCATCATCCCCCAAAATGTAGGTTCTGTAGGCAAAGCATGGTCTTCTGGGAGCAACCGGACAACTTTATTGCCTGCTGGTTACATACTGCATGAGACTGGAGACGCAGCTCTGCCATGGGAATATCCTCCAGCTCACTAATCCTAGGAATGCTTACTTGGAGTGCTTCTCTGAAAAAGACAGCAATAAAAGATAAATTTTTCTCGCTCAAGGACAATGAGAACAGAAGGGACCAGCATTCTCTTTTGAAGGGACCATATGGCCCTATACTCTGCCTCTATAAGCTGCAGAATTTCTTCCAGAAACTGGATTAAAAAATGTTTCTCAGAGAACTATCTAATCAGTTTTTAAAGACTCCAAACAGCAGTAAGTCCACGGGCTGCTTCTGGTAAGTTCAAATAGTTAAATAGCTTCACCAATGCACTTTACTGCATCTTATTTCAAGGCTGAATAAGTCTAACTTTAGTTCCCATGCAGTGCATCTTCTTATGCCTTCTGCAAGATTTTTGACACCTTTTCCTATCATATATAAATTCTTATAAATTCTATGGTTGAGTCTATACATAGCACCATCAAGTAACTTTCTTTTCTCTTCAATAAACTAGTAGATTGGATTCCATAAGCATCCCACTTCAGGGATTAGTTTAGCTACAGCCGAGTCATTTATTGAGTCCTCTGTATTCTCTTCATTAAATTCATAACTCCCATGTAATGCAGACTTTAAACTGGATGAAAAAAAATCTTCAAATTCATACAAATGCTGCATAAAGACGTTATCTGGCTCCCTTCCTGATTCTCTTTTAGAAATTCAGTGACAACGTTTACTGAACTTTATACTGAGCTTCCACACTGAACCTGTTGTCTCGGTTAACATTTTTTGTTAAGTTGCTGCTTTGCAGGAAGTAATCTCTCATTCAGCTTCTGAAGCCTGCCATGCTTGCCACATGTAACAACTTACAGTCTCAGTGCTGCACTGAAATGCATTTTGCTCAGTTATGACCTTGTAACTGGGATCTGGAACACTGTGTAAAAGCATCCTCTTCTCATTGTTTAATGCTTCCATTGAGCTGTACAACATGCTAGCAAAGATCTTACTTGGTCATCCAGATACACACAGTGACATTACTGATTAAAACATTGAGTAGTATCAGATCCTGAAGAATTCTCAATGCTCCCAAATCTCATGGACTCTAGCATTGATTTTTTTCATATTTATCTGCATTTTCTACCTCTGAATACTAACTAAAGCAAATGACCAACTGATTATATACACTGCATGCTTTCTCAGAATATGGTATTATATAGCACCATGTCAAAAACTTTGATTTATTTGAAGTGTGTAATTGCTTTTATCAAGTTGTTTTATCACCCGATCAAAGCATATCACAACATTTTTGTGCTCTTATTATATTTTCTAAAAAAACATGGCAATTGTATTTTTGTACTAATTTCTTTTGGTTCATTGAATGTGCTCTGAATATAAATATTTAATGAAGAAAGAGAAACAGTGCAAGTTCCAATATGATGTTAAGGGTTCTAGCTTAAATAAGGCTGTTAGTATCCAGATGTTGCTATGAAAGATGTAATAAGATAAGAAAGGATGAAATTGGTCTCCTGTCTCCAGGATGAAACACATGGAAACCCTTAAAGATATAAAGTAAGGATCAGTGATGTAATTATCCCAGCAAACAGCAGCATATTTGATGGAACACAGTATTCTCTTTCTGTAGTGATTGTATGAATGTATATGAATTGTAGTTCACATAAATACAGTCTATAAGCTGCTCTTTCTAAAAATAAAATCTTTGTTTCAACCTCTGTAAATGATGCTGAGTATCTTCATTATCTTTTGCTGTGTGGTCTGCATTTTGTCTTTAATATGACATTGGCTTACCAGACTTTTCATATTTATCCCCACCCATTGACCTGTTTTTTTCTGGGATAGTTAATTGTCTTCATGGTAGCTGGTATTTCAGATTTGTGCTGGAAAGAGTGTTGATAGCAAAAGGGAGTTTTAGTCACTGCAAAGCAGGGCTTGCACAGAGTCAAAGCCTTTTCTGCCTCTTACCTCCTCAGTGGGGAGGCTGGGGGTGTACAGGGAGTTGGGGGGGAACACGGCCAGAACATCTGAGCCCAGCTGACTCCAGGAATGTCCCATACCATATGACATAATGCTCAGCATTAAAAGCAGGGGGAAGAAGGACAAAGTTGGGATATTTGAAGTGATGACCTTTATTTTCACAGTTAATGAAGCCCTGTTTTCCTCTAGACAGCTGAATATGTGCCCACCTGTGGGAAGTGGTGAGTGAATTCCTTGTTTTGCTTTGCTTGTGTGCACAGTTTTTTCTTTACCTATTAAACTGCCTTTTTCTCAGCCCACGAGTCTTTTTACTATTATTAATCCAATTCTCCCCCCATCCAGCTGTGGGGGAATGAGTAAGCAGCTGTGTGGGCCTGAGCTGCCCACCATGGTTAAACCATGACATTCATGCAGCTCTGGTGCTCTGGCTAAAATAAAGTACCTCAAAATGCTTTTTTAGAAGGTTTTTTATTTTCTTGACATTATTCTAGGTGCTTTTAAAGCTCCAGTTGCTATTGCTGTGTTCTTGAGAGACATGTATGGCTTCTCCTCTGGTGTCTGGAGGTACTGACAAGATGACGAATATAAGCAGCTGAAATTTTTTTTAACTTAGTTTGTTCTCAGGCCCTTTGTGGTCCTTTCTTTGAAAATTGAATATAACTGAGTTGACTGAAGGTCTTTTGGTTTATGCTACCATTGGGTTTAAGATCTCTTTTTTGTGCTGTTGCCACTTTTATGCTATGTTTAGACAAGTCAAGTATGTTTATCTCCATCCCTTTCTTGGTATACACATCAAAACAGTGGCAGTGCAAATTTAATGAAGGCATTTTGGAATTGTATACAGCATATTTCTAAAGTCACTGTCCTCCAAAGCAGCTCTGTGAATTTGGGCATGCTGATAAACTTTATGAATGGAAGCACTATGGCAAATGTTTATTTTCTGTATGGGCATTTTTGTTTTTTTCTAATGGCAACCATCACCATGACTAAATCACCATGACTAAAGTTATTTCTTATTATCCTTTCTGAAGAAGATGCATAAGTCTTCTCTTTCCCACTATTATGTATGGATCTTTATCCATTCCTAATAATTTGAAAGTGACAGGTGACAAAGATAGCATGTTGAAACAGCTAAGGTAATTTCTATCTGTCTCCAAGGCTTTTCACACAGCGGCAGTGCACCAGCAGAAATGAACAGAAGTTTCATAAGGCTTTTTATTATTTAGAATACATAGATATGAGCATGGCATGTACAGCTTTATTTTCTAAGAGTCAGCCTGCAACTATTGGGTGACCTGTCAGCACACCCTGTCTGATCCTGCATCAGTCAGAGACTCACAGGATCTCCTCTTTGTCTCCTGGCTCTGTTTTAGCAGAGAAATGAGTTGTGCTCATGATCTCCCAGAGCACTGACAATGCTGTGCCTGCATCCATACACCAGACTGACACTGAAACCTGAGAGTCTGCTAGTATGCTCTGCCACTGCTTTTTTTCCTGCAGCTTTATTCCCTACTAGGATTTTTAAGCTACACCAACCTGCTGGTGTGCCAGATGTGAGGAGGTACTTTCTTTATCTTTTCCCATAGCATGGGCCAAGTTACAATTTTGGCATCAGATATAATTTCTCTCTTATTATGTCAGTTAATTTCTCTTTATTTGACAATGTTTTAGTGAGATGGATTTTTTTTTTCTGAGACACCATGAGGACAATTGGCACTAAGAACCAGAGATTTTAATGCATTTCAACGACAATCAACCTTTTTATTCCATCAAATAGTTCAATGAATTAACAAACAATGACTTCACTTCTCATTTGCTTTCTTGCTACTATTTTTTAATCATTGCTTCAGGGACAGTATGTGAGAGTAATGAGATGAACTGTGAGCTCTCATGACTTTGGAAGTTAAGCTAGCAGACTGCTGGATCTCATAGTTTAGAGAATTTGAAGAACAGTGACCAAGTGTCTTCTTAAAGCTGATGATTCTGTGATAAAATTATAAAAATAACATTGTTTTTAAAACCAGAAAAAAAATTTTGGAAAAATAGGAGTGGTCATACAGTCACATTTTTGGCAAAGTGATTTGAACATTTAAAAGCTAAGAACTTTTAATAATTCTGTGGCGAAAAGCATGATAAAGTCAAAAGTACAGCCCAGCCTTTGGTAAAACATTGTTACATTTTTCTTTCTGACTTGTCAGAAAATCTGTATCTAGGCAGTGTTATTGTTATCCTGTGAGTTTTATGATAAGATAAAAAACAATGTGATAATGCATAAAAAACCAAAAATAGTAATTTAAATTATTAATTTTAAAACTCTGCTGGAGTAGCAGAGCAGCACTTAGCTGGATAAACAAGAAATCAAAGCTGGTTTGATTAAACTATTTGCCAAAGTTGCAATGGCAACTTTCACTGGTTTGTGAAACCAGTGCAGCAATCTTAGTCTCTCTACTCTGCTCCCTCTCCTTGCATCCCCAGTTCCTGGAGCTGTGAAGACTGAGCTGGTTTTTGTGTTTCCCCTTCTCTTTCAACACCATATTCGTGGTTTTTTTTCTCCCACTCATCTGGCAGCCTTCAATTCAGTATGTGCTGCTCTTCTCTGAAGACTTCTATTTTCCATACAGTCCCATTCCCTTCCTTTCCCAAACTGTATGATATTAAATGCACAGGAAGTACCATAGTCCAAGTATGCAATTTTCAGCCACATAAAATATCTGGAGATGCAAATTTTGAAGATATTCAGGAAGCAAACTCAAAGCAATAAATCATGGAATATTGTAGCGGTGAATTAGTAAAGAATGAGCAACTAATTTAGACACTGTACAAAATTGCATCGTGTGGAGAATTAAAACAACACACCAAAATGCAAAAATCACATACCCCATTTGGAAAATACAACATAATGGACAATGTGATATGTCCTATGTTATTACAACTTATTATACTTAATACATAAATATTGTCATTTATGGTGAGAGTATAATGAGAGAAAACAACCCCTTTTAGTTAGAAAGGTCAGTAACACAATACACTTATTGTGGAATAAGCTTCATTTGTACCTTTAAATTTTTACAGATTTTAGTAAATATCTTGCATGTACAGGTTACAGGATACATGAAGGTTCATTATAGTATAAGATCTCAATGCTATAAGTACCTCTTTGAATCTTTGTGCTGATTCAATGTTGTATTTGTATTCACAAAGTCTAATATGAGCACAGAGTAAAATTTCTGCTGTGATGTCAATATAGGATTAAAGTAAAAAAATAATAACCTACAGGATTTAGTTATATAACTGAGGGAGAAATAGCTTGATTTGAGTTATTATTGAAAGAGCTGAACAGAGAGTTATAAAGATGGTCAGAGAAATGGAGGTAGAAACATGAAATATTGTGCTGAAAATTCATAATGATAGAACAAGAAATATGAAAAATATATTTGGCCATCAAGCAGATTTGAATGCATTTCTCTACTCAGTTTCGAAACCTGTGAGCAATCTCTCACCAGCTTCAAGAAGGAACTGGAGACTTGGTTGGAGACAGGACAAGCTGACATGAAGGGTATTAGCAGTGGTCATGTCTTAGATGGCTCTTAGACAGCAACTTGCCATGTTTAAAGAAAAAAAAATCACAATGGTGAACAATTGCATCTACTGCAAATCGAGAAAATGGCAAAAAAAGAGAAAGACGGATTTCTTCTTATTTGAGGAGTCGGGAAATTATTATTAAAAAGTTGTAACATTTACTTCTGTCTAATACAAAGCCAAGCTGACAGTACATAGAAATACCGACTTTTCTTCTGCAGGAATTCCTCAGTGAGAAGGATGTGTTTTAAGTCTACATTTCAGGTCATTATACCTGTTATTTTTCATATAGATGTGAGCTCTGGGATCTTATTACTGAAAAGTGAGATAGATAGACAAATACTTCTGAAAATAAAATACTGTGACAGATTATAGGGCCAGGAAAAGAAAAACAAAATCTAATAAGGAATTGTGAGAAGTCTACCAACATCCAAATAAAATAAACACTGTGATACGGCAACAATATCAATAGGTAGAACATATCATTATAGTGAAAAGGGTAGATTAATTATTTGTCTTTTGTAGGAAAAAGAAGAAAAAACAAAAGAATGATAATAAGCAAACTATAAAAATTCTCAGTGTGAGATTTAACAAGAGAAATAATAATCCTGACAGAACAGGTGGAATAAAACTGTGAGAGTAGCTAAGGGTTTAAACATGCATGTGAGTAATAATTGCAGCACTTCATGAGGCAGATGTTGCACAGGGTGAATTCCTTCATTTTTTCACCCATTTAGTATGAGCAAAGAATCCACATATTGAGATATCCAAGGAATCTCAAGAATTTTCTACAGGCTTCAACAAAAGTGAATCACCTGCTCCAGGTATTGTTCTTTTGCTTGTGGATATTTGTTCTGGATAATAGATGCATTATTCTCGTATTCGCTAATTTTAGACAAAAGCAGGGGCTCAGTTTTCCATACTTCCTGGTTTTCATGCCCTGCTCTCTGGAATTTGGGCTGTACAGTAGACTTCTCTAGTGGTGTTAAGATGAATCTATCATACTGCATTGCCATTTCTCATTTTCTTCTGTAAAATTCCAAGGAAGGCTTGTTGGCATTTTACTGATTTTTCTGCAATGCCAATTTGGTGCTCAGTTTTCTGCATCTGTGCTGCTGCCTGGTTTTTCCATCTCGTGACAGCCTGAACTATTCAAGTCATTTGTTTTAGTAATTTTTCATTGTATTAAAGTGAAGCATGAAAAATCTTAGCCTCTGAACCATTTTACTGCCCTGTCTTTCACTTGCCTTTCCCTTTTCTTTTTTCTTGGTTTGCTATCTGTAGTATAATAAATATATTCCTATAATTATTGCATAATAATGTAAGAAAACAGTTGTCAGTTTTCCTCCTAACACTTAGAGGTCTTATTTGATATTTAGTCTTGCCTGCTTATTGATTTTCTATTTCTTCTTTTTTTTTTTTTTTTTTGCTCCTAGAGATTGCCAGGGCGTTTTTTTGTTGTTGCCTTCAAATATAGTGTTTATCTACTGAAATGATGGAATCATACATTCATTGAGTCAATTTAATAAACTTTTCATATATGAGTGTTTATCTTCTTAATTTCGGTTTCATCACCTTTTCTGCAATTTAGATTATAGCTTTATTTCCAAATCAATAAATTGGAAATGTTATGGATCACTAAAGGTGAGGACAGAAGACTGAAGACAATTTTATTATTCATTGATAACTATACTTTAAATTAAGATAAACACTGACATGCTACCAGTAAATTTCTAAAAATTGCATTGAGTTTGGAGGAAGGTAACAACCGATTTATGAAGAACAGTCAGGGGTTCAGGTTGCTTTGATTACATCTTGCCTTACATTACAAAGATCTTTTCTTTAAAGTTAATGGTACAAATTCTGAAGACAACACATATTTTCACATATCATACATGAAATTCAGTTTTTGTTAAATATTCATTCATATTTAACAAACATCTTCTTTTGAATACACATTATAAATCTGCAAAATAAACAGTTAACATATATATAAAGTTTAATTGTTAATCTGTTTTCATCATTAAGCATATAGATTTCTGTATATGAAGATACCCTTCCAGGCCTTTAACATGCTACTGATCTGTTAGTAAAACAGCATACACCTGATTTTCCTTGTCTTTAATAAAAAATGAAGTAGCCACTTCTGCTTTTTTTTTTTTTTTTTTTTTGATNGCCACTTCTGCTTTTTTTTTTTTTTTTTTTCTGATCATATAAAGAATGTTTTGTGTCATACAAATATTGGTTTTGTGGGTGATTTTGCAGCTATATAGTATTGACAGACACCAGGAAGACTATCTGCTCAATTAAGAACTTTGCTTTTTCCTTCATCTGTTATCATAAGCTGGTATGTTATATTGCTGAAAAGTCTCATAAAAAGAACGGGAACAAAACATACCATATGTTTATTCTTTTTGAAGTAAAATAAGTCAATGTTGTCAATTTATACAATATGATCCTCATTAGCCCTGGAAGTCTGTATTATTCTGGCTAAACTTACTACTCTTAAAGGTTTTCTTTCCTAATTGGCAAGATTAGGTCACAAGTTATGTGACTTCTGCTTATTGAACTTTGAAAACTCTCTATAACTGCAGTGGCACTGGGAATAAAACCTGTCACTCAGTTTTAGGGACCTGTAATCTTCTGCTCAAGACCTGCCATCTGGTCTCATGTCCAATGTCAGCCTAACGAAGCTTTCTTGCCAGTCAGGAGGGTGGGGGCCACTCCAGTTGGTGTTTTCTGCATTCATGTCACTCCCAGGCAGAAGGACAGCACTAAGCCTTTCATCAATGAAGCCTTCATTTCCATTAGTATCACTTAATTGAACCAAAAACCACCAAAAAACAGAGGATGATATAGACAATAAGCTTTAATTGCCACCTAATCGCAAGGATCTTAATTATTTAGTTTTCAGTCATACCCAGTCATTTTCTATTTAATTCTTCAGTTTGACTGCAATACTCTAGAAACATTTTTATTTAGCACAGTGTTGTGCCATGTGAGAAATTCTCAATTTGCCTTTGAGCTAGCTGAAATGGGCAGCTATGTGAGACATGGCAACACTGGTCTGTGGTTTCTCAAATCACAGTAACAATGTTAACCTGTAGGCATTCAGAGAATAAGAATTGAAACTGAGCAGAGCTGCTTAGGCAAGGCACAGCTCTACAGAAAGCTGCCTTTGACATTTTTTAGCAAAGTAAACCTAACTATGGGGTTTTGTTGTACATTTTAGCATTTATGGATGGATAAGAAATCATAGTAATTTAATATTTTTTAAGAAAAAATATGTCAAGAGTCTTAAAGAAAGTTGAAACCAAAGATAGATGGGAGAGGGGGGTATTTAAATCATATTGCACCATTTTTGAAACTCAATTCCAGTACATTTTCAAGCGTTTGTTTTTTTTTTTTTTTTTTGCAAGGAGTTTGGGAAGACCATATTTTTCCTTAATCTTGAAGTTTACTGTACCAGTGTCAGGTACAATTTGTTCTTCAAACCCACAGAAGTTAAGAAGTTTATGTTTACCCAAAGAAGTGACTGTTCTTGTCAGATTCATCTTCTCAGTAAACTTCTTTGCAGTTTACCCAAATTAAAACAACTTATGACAGTGGAAAATGCTTCCTAAAAATTCCCCCTATGGTTAGTAGAAAAATTCCTAAATTTATATAATCAGTGAAATGTATCACATCATTATTTGCCTCCATTTCTTGATCATTTACTGAGAATTCTACAATATCTGTTAAATTCCTTATGTTCCAGAGCCTAGGGCATCCTACCAGAAGCCTTCACCTGCTGTGAAAATTGGACATAAACTTCTATTCTTTATTTCTGATATTTTTAGCCACTCACTGACCTACAAAAGATCTACCTTCAGTCATTCATGTTTTTTTAGGAGCCTCTGGTGAAGGTCTGAGTGAATGTCTTGTTAAAACTTCTGAAAAATCGAAGTACACTCTTTTGACTGTCTACATACTCATTTTCTCTTTCAAAAGCTGATAATATTGCTTCCTTCCAGAAGAATATCCATCCTATCAATTTCAAGTCAGAAGTGTTTGCTCTTCTTTTCTATACTCTGGTGGGAGTATTAGTAATGGGAGTATTCAGTATATGAGCCAAAACAAAGAAATTAGGTCATCAGCCAGAATGGCATTTAAAAGTTCACTACCTGCTTGTGATAGTCTGTTCCAACAGATCTTGTTGTGCCTTGTTTATCTATTGTTTTGCCTCTGCATTTTTTTTAAAGGTCTTAATATTTGAAAGAAGGACTGTGAGGCAGTGAGACCTCTGGGCAGAGACATGTGGCTTAAAATACTGGCATGTAAGAAGCATGTGAAGAAATTGACCTGTGAGCAGAAAATCAATTGAGAGCAGGGGTGTAGCAGGAGACAGAGTGGAAGTGAATAGAGGCAATTTGTCAAATTGACATTCTGCCATACACACTTTGCCCTTTATGGATAAACACAATCATCCGATACAAGTATCAGGTAAGCGTAATCACAAACAATGGGTGAGTTAATATGATTTCTCCATTAGATTCTCAAAACATGGTTTAAGAAGAACCTTGGGCACAAATCTGTGCAATATGAAAGAAGGAAAGACATTATTTGATTAAGCTGAGGGGCAGCAAAGAATCAGAGTTCAGGAATAGTGACACATTACTGAAGCACCTACAGTGGGAGAGAAAAGAGATGGAATGAAAATTCTGGGAGTGGTTGAAAAAACTAGGAAAGTAGATGAGTCCTGGAAAGTGATAGTGAAGATTCCAACTTGATGGACAAAACTGGAGGCTTGTATGCTTTATCAGAAGGTCATTACTTGCCTTGGAGAAGAGGACAAAGGAATGGCAGAGAAGAGGAACTAACTTCAGAAAAAATGAAAGGAACATGCCTGAATAAATTGTGAGACCACCAAAGAAAATTTAGAACAGGTTTAAATGTTCCTCATTTCCAAGTTTACCAGACAGATCATCATCCAAGCACACTTTAACTAGAGTCCAAAAAGTAAGTACCTTCCAAATTGAAACAATCTCAGGAAGAAGTAGTTGGTACAGAAGCCATCCTGAAGCTATATGAAGAATTTTCTGATGTGTTTTCTCTGATTTAAGCCTTAACTCAGACACTGTAACCTAGGAGGTTACAACCTGCAAAGGAAACCAAAGCCAAATGAAAGTTTCCCTCCAGCTGCATATTTTCCACTCCTTTCACAAGAGAAAAGGCTGCGACTTCATAAAATAAAATAAAATAAAATAGAATAAAAAGAAATAAAATAAATAATAATCTAAAAAGGGAAAATTGGTAATGTGCAGAAACAGGCAATTTCAGTAGATTTTTAGTTTATTAGTCTCATTTGTTAGCTATCATATTCCTCCTCTAATGATCTTCTCACCTATTTTAATTGAATAGCTTTCTGCTGGCTGTGGAACAGATAATGGGTTCTATTATATTTAATATTTATATTAATAAATGAATTAATAAATATTAATATAAATAAATATTAATATTATTTATAATGTGTTCTTCTTTATATTTTAAAAAGAAATGTAATTTTTTAAAATCTGCACTTTCTGATCTGTGAATAAAATTTAGGATAGGTTTTCTAATCATGTAATATTTGCCCCTCATGTCTCATTGGAATCTTTATGGTGGCTCTTCAGGTTCATTAAATGCAGAGTTAAACTATAAACTGGGAAATATTAAGAGAAATTAGTGAGCCCACCATTTTTTCACCCTGTATGTTTCAGTGTACCATTTCAATATGCTCATTGTTATAACATTGCCCAGAAGACATTTCATAAAACAGCACTGCTATTTCTTTATCAGGAATTTTTTGGTGAGTTCTTTATTTCTGCTGGAAATAAAGATTTATTATATCTCAGTTTTGGAGTCTTGGCAACAGCAAAAAAGAGAGTTAATCCATTAATGCAGCAATGTGCTTTATAATAATCAGAGTGACCTTGGCCTCTGACTGCATTCTGAATTTGAAGGCGCAAAGTCTAAACTTCACATACAAAACACTTAATTGGTAAGGAAATAGGAAATAATTTTCTGTTGACTGAGACATCACACAATATTAGCCCAAACACCAAATAATGAAGTAAATGATGCAGAGCCTTTGGTTGAGACGACGAAGTAAAAGATATCAAGGATATATAAAATGTGGGGAAAATCACAAAACAAATATTTTGCAGTACAATAACTACTTTGTAATCCCACTGAAATAACATCAGAATTAACACCACATTGATAATATGATGTTCTTCAAAAAAGAGAAAGAAAGGAAAGGAAGAAAGGGAAGGAGAAGGAAGGAAACAGTACAGGAGGGAGGGAGAGAGGGAGGGAGGAAAGGAAAGAAGCTTGAATAGTTTCCCAAGATGTTAAAATCTTTTGCTGTTGTTCTTCTAAGAGAATTTATTTGGAAACCTCTAGCTTTGTGTGAAGAGAATCTGCTCTCAGGATGTGTCGCATTTAAATGCATATAGTAGTTATGTATTGCTTAACACAAAGACATGGTAAATGGGATTTAATGAGCTCCATGTGGTCACCATCCCAAAGACTTTGGCTGGCCTTTCTTGTGGAAAGAACAGTTCACTTCCATGGGTTTCTATACTTATTTCTCAGCCATCTTCTCATCCCCATTAACACTGAAACATCAACTCTAACCAATGGTCCTACAAAACGTCATTAGGCTCCTTTTTTTTCTCTTAGGATTTTAAACCTTTTCATGCTGATGTTTTCCATCTTGAATCCAAAGCTACCAACAATGCTTGTCTCAGCATGCCTTTGTCTCTCTGTAATTTTGCATTGTATATCTTTCTACAGACTTTATTCATCACATGACATTATCTCATGGGTTAGACACTTTGTCAGCACCTGAGGCAAAGCAATGGGGTTATATCGGAGCTGTCCCTTAGATCCTGGAAACACATGGATCCACATCCTGAGGTGACTAAGGGGGAGCTTATGGTGGGTTTCAAGGGAAGGAGGATACAAAATTCAGGAAGTATTCTTAACTATTTCAAATAGGCCTTGGGCCATTAGTTTTACTAAAACTACATGGATTAAAATTACCTGAGTATCCAGTCCACTGATCTGAGTTTGAAAATATAATTCAGCAATGTGTAACAGTCCATCCCCAATAATTTGACATCAGTGTGACAACATCTCCATATGAAGGTAGCTCAGATAATACGAAATCTTTCTTCTGTTTCTTTCCAGGAAATTTAATGAAAAAAAATTAACAAAAAATTCAAACCAAACCAAAGGTTATTTTAATGAAGAGCAATTTACCAATCTTGGCAATACAGAACTTTATAATTGGTCTGCTTTCCAGAGGTCATGAAACTAAGGAAGAGTAAGCCTGCCCTGTTCAGTCCTCTGCAGTACCTCAGTTTGGTCTCAGCTTTGCCTGGTAGAGTAGAATGCTTTTACTGAGTATGTTGTGGCTTAGTGACATGAAAAAGATAAACTACTCAGGTGTTTAGAAAACACAGCTTCTTTATATTCTGAATTGTTATTTGAGTTTCACAAGTCCAGAGATAGAAATTAAAGACTCAGTTTTGAGAGTGATTTTTATGGTGTTCATAGATTTCAATGTAACTCTCTGCAGCTGTAATATAAGTGCAGCGATTTTCCGGATTGAGACATAACTGGTTCTTAAATCATAATGCACTCAAACTCAAAGAAATGTTGGGAGCTAATAGTGTCTCTATCTTGTTGCAAATTCTGCCTATGGTAGATGTTGATATAATATAGAACAAGCAATAATTGTCTTCTCCAGATGGGAACTCCTATGAAAAATAGTTTTATTTGTATTCATCAGTAATACATCTGTTTCCAGACATATTTGTTTCAAAGACTTTAATGTTCACATCATTAATTTCTATCCTTGTGGAAAGCCTAAATGAAAATAAAAACACTTGTCAAAACTGTAACTATAAAAATTACCATATACAATTATATATTGAAGTTGGGTGACTTTTGTATTTGATCTCCAACTTTTCTGCGAAGCAGATGGAATTAGGATATCTGTCTTCTAGAAGAAACCCTGACATAAATAAGTGTGTGCCACTCAGTGGCTTCCTGAAGGGAAATTCCCAGATATTAGACAAAAAAAAGGAGAGAAAACCAATTTTTTTTAATATATAAAATGAAATAATCATGTTTTGCCAGTCCTAGAATACTTGTTAGTATCTCCTGTAAGCAAAAACATGTGTTACTCTGCATGATTGTTTTCACAATTGCAGAAACACTGACATAAAATTTCTCTTGAACTTCTCTCATTCTTTGGGAACATATTTTACGATATTTTTTCAAACTTCTCACCTGTCAATCTTGCTGGGTTTTTTTCCCCAAAAATTCCAAAATTGCCCGAATAAGAAATTTTGTGGAAAAAATAGAAGTGACAAAGACACAAGTTCTAGTCTTTCCTCATGTGCAGATGAGTGTTGCAGAAATTACAATTAATTCAGATGTATAACAGAGTTATTCCAGGGTGAGTCATGAAATCCTTCATGTAAGACCTAATCAGGGGGAAGAAAAATAAAAAAGGATATAAAGGATAACATTTTTCTCAAAATTGATTTTGTTTTTTTGAGTCAGACATTGAAATTGTAATTTTGTGCTTTTGGAAATCAGAATAAAGGGAAAAAAATGCTTTTATGCAAGGCCATTATATTTCTGGATTTTCTAAACAGCTACAAAAAGCACTAGATACTTTCAGATCCATACAAATTAATGAATTAATAACAAGTACTATACTCAGCATGTAAGTCATGCTTTGATGCAAAATCATAATCTGGAAAAAATCTGTCATAGTGCTGAACAATGGGCCATATGCCATCATTAATATTTTCCAGATTGCTATGAGTAGAGGAAAAAAACCCTCATTTGTTTTCATAGGACTCTGAGTCAGCAGGATAGCTTTGAGACAGAAGTTTCTAGACTTTCTCTTCATTCACTGAAAACCAGAAAGTGTTTTAAATACATCCACCTGAAAACAATACTGAATCAGGTTTTATTCGAGTACAAACCAAACATACTTGAAAATAAGTAACTGGAAATTTGGCTTGTGCTCACTATATTACTGAATGCAAATGTTTACTTGTGGCCTTTTCTTGCAGTTGACCCAGAATTTACCAGGAATCAGAAATATCTTCTCTGTTACCTCTGGTCCTCAGGAAGTGCTGGTGCTTTGCTCCCCTGGTGGTCTGGCTCTTGCTCTCTCATTTTCAGGTCATCTCTAGGTCTTCCTCCATGAAGTTCAGACTCTTGCTTGTATTCTTTGCAATTCTTTTAATCTGTATCTGTAATGTCTTGTAGATTCTGGGAAATTCCCTTTCCAATATCTTCTGGTATTAACAATGTGAACTGTAGTATACTTCCCCTCTTTCAGAGTTTCAGTTGATCTAGTTATTTCTTACAGAAAAATAATGATTAACTATCTTGAATAAATAATGCAAATATCCTCACTAACTAAAAAAAAAAAATAAATTCCAGGCTTGGCAATATTTTTTTCCATCTGTGCTTATATGCAGACTGCAAGCATTTGTTCTCCATGTACCATGCCACATTATTTTTCTTTCTGAAATCTCTGGACAGAATGGCTAGAGGGATGACAAGGTAACTGCAGGGATTCCTTTGTATATTAACATGTCCAAGCACCTTTTGTTATCAATACACATATATACCTCCACTACAAGAAGTTCAACAGATTGTTTTGTTTCCAAATAGAAACTTAAATATTTCTTTGCAATTATTTTCTTCATGGATTTCTGTAATATGTTTTTTTTCTTAGACTTTCACTCCCAATGTTTAATAGAGAGGCATAAGATATCTGTTTGTAGTCTCATGTGTCTGATGTTCTCTGTAGATGATTCTTGAGTAGTCATGAACTTTTCTCCTGGTCTCTGACAGACTCTAAGCAACACAGAGCCTGGCTTGGTAATCTTATAATCAGTGATGAAGGTACAAGGATGAAACTCTGGATTTCTGTGTGGCTAAAATGATGAGTTTGACTAAATGGCTAATAGTCTAACAGATTTGTTCTAGGAAATTTTCAGCAGGCAAAGAAAGCTCCTTTTATTAGTGGTGGCAGAAGGCAAGACATTTAATCACTAATTAGAGTGCTCACGTTCCTTCTGTTCTGGCTCCGCTTCAGGACAGTGTCTGTATTTGATAGAGAAAAAAGGAGGACACCTAAGGAAAGCAACATTTTAAACTGCATTGCCAAGATTTACTCAAATGTATCTACCAGTGTACATGGCATGTGCAGCAGTCCACATTTATTATTTGGAGCTGTACATTGGATTTCATTGTTTTGACTGTCTAGGTTCCAAGAGGCCAAACAACGTGCATAATAAAAATGGCAATTTAAGGAGTTTAATTTAGAAACTAGGGGAAGGGGGGGAATTTATGCCAGGTTATGAAGAATAAATCCAACCACCAATACTAATTCTTTAATTTTTATTTTTTAAGTGAATCTGTGTCTGAAAGAGGAACATTCTTCAACTTTACTATTTCAAAGAAGGTACTGCAGGGTATTACTTAAAGGCAAGGAACTGAAAAATATAAGGAGTGAACAAAGTAAAATGAAAATAGGGTTCATTGTATTTTAGGCCACATCAATTGTGGTTTTCATCACTGTCAGAAAAGGGTTAATATGACTGCATTTTTTAATCAGAAGTGCAGGCAGTTCGCTTAAACCTTTTGTTCGGTTTCAAAGAGATTTCACAAGTGTGAATGCTCTCTCCAGTATTTTTTCCTTTCTTCTCTCTTTTTTTTTTTTTTTTCTTTCACCATGTAGATTTGAGGTGCGTGTTATCCATTTCTAATCTGCTGTGGGACATTTACTTCATAGAAACTCATCAGTTTTTGATGCAGTAGTGGCTGTCCAAAGATTTGTTCTTCTCCATTCACACTACATTTGCTGTAGAGAATAAAGTGAGGACAGTTAGCAACATGGGGCTTGATATGATTTACTTCTGCAATTGTGTCTTCTTTCTCAAATTGCAGGTTTTATTATGTGTTTACCTTACTATTTTTTCCTATTTCCTTTAAAAATATGAATATTTGTGTGTGTCTTACCAGCCTCACTTTGAATCTTGAATAGAAAGAAAAAATTCTGGTCTAAAAATATTGATAAGACCTGAAAAAATATTTAGAGGCATTTAATCTTATCTTACTGATATAATCAGGGAGGGGAAAAGGACAGATGTAAGCAGTAAGAAATTATCAAGTTTATATTCATCTTCTATGTTACTGTTATTTGCAATATTGTCATTGGTGATAGTTGCTACTTTGGGGCATTACAGATTGTAGGAGTAGATGATCTAAAAATAAATTGCTTCAAGCCAAATCTGAATCCCCAAGAAGATTCTGCTGGGCAACAGTCTTGCTCTTGGGCTCGTATACTCTTTCCACCCTTCTCCATTGCCACTTTTTTTAAGGCTTCTCTTGTTTCCTTCACTAGACTACGTTCCCTTTATCAGACTTCTTGGAGAAGAATACGTTCATTCTTTTGAATCCTATATCACAGAATCACAGAATCATTATATTACAAGGAGCTTCTTGAGACTTTTTTATATGAGGGTCACCCACAGCAGGCTAGCCAGGACCATTCAAGTTTTAAGTATTTCATTATTAAAGACTTCAGTCTCCCTGGGAAGCCTGTGTCAGTGTCCAACCACCCTCATACGAAAAAACAGGCATTCAGATGGGATTTCTTTTTTTTTTTTAATGTGCTCTTGCTGCCAATTCTCCTGTGAGTAGATGCTGCTGTCTGTCTTTTACACTGCTTCCATCAGATTCTTCAACAAGTGGATGAGATCCCTAAACCATCTCTTCTCAACACTGAACATTCCCAACTCTCTTATGTCTCTCATCTGTCATCACATGAAAGTGTTCCAAGCCCTTAGTAACCACGTGTTAGACTTGTTCCAATAGGTCCATATCTGTCTTATACTGGACAGTCCATCACTGCACACAGCTCTTCAAGCGTCACACCAGGACTCAGCAGAGAGGGAGGGTCCCCCCCACTTGAACTGAGGACAATTCTGCCTAAGCAGCCCTGAGAGCTCTTGGCATTCTTTGTCATAAAACACATTGCTGGCAGTTGCTCTGCTTGCTGTCCACCTCATCCCTCTCTGTCAACCTCTTTTCCAGCTGGTAAAGCCCAGCCTGTCCAGTTGCTTGGAGATCTCACTAAAAGGGTCCTTTAAAGGTCCCTTCCAAACCAGTCTATGATTTTATTTCTTTCCCCCATAGGCTGGAACTGGCATTTCCCTTCACTAAACTTCATGAGATAATTCTCTGCTTACTTTTCCAGCTCCACTCACCTAGTCTATAAATAAGGGCTCTCAGTTTTGCTCCATCCACGAATTTGCCTAGGGGGAATTCCATCCCATTTTAGAGGTCATCAAGGAAGATGTTGAACAGTATCAGCTGCAGCATTAACCTCTGGGGTACACTACTAGTGACTGGTCTTCACCCAGACTTTGTGCCACTGATACAAGATTTTGTGTTGTGTTGTGATACAGATTTTGGTTGTCTGTGTCAATTTTCTGGTGTGCTTTATAGATTTCCAATAACTATTTCCTCACTGATAGTATGTAATCCAGTCTGTAAATCCTATTTGACTAGCCAGCATCTGTTCATTCTCCTAGAATGCCTGGTAACTTCTACTACAATGGTTTCAATGAAAGAAAAGCAAGGTATTATTTTCCCAGATGTTGGCTAAATACCACGCAATTTCCCCATAAAATTAGATTTTTCTTTAGGGTGCCAAGAAATATATGGACAAGTTAGAAAAAATCCAGAGCTTTGCAAGAATGTTAAGAGGTTTAAAAGATACAGTAAAGTTGAAAAATAAAGGGCATTTCATCTAGGCAGAAGGCAGTGAAGAAAGATATAGTTTCAGTCTTCAAATCCACAGAAAACATGAAAGGAGTTGTTTTTTATTCTACTCTTTTCGGTGTGAGTACAATGTGAAATCACACATTAAAAAAAATTAATATTGGACTCCAGGGAAAAATTTCTAATTGTTATAACAGGGGACAACCAGAGAAGTGATTGTAACATTTAGAATTTAAGGCTTCAGGACAGGTTAGGAAAATATTTTAGGGAAATGGCCTAGATATTAGGAGCAGAGACACTCTCCTGAATACTGATTTGACTTTAATTCCTATGCTTATGACTGTTTCCATTCCATTTGCTGCTCACGGTTTATCACCTCTTTTAATTTTTGAGAATCTGGGTGTCAAGGATGGTCTTAGAATCTATAAAATTACTGAAAAAGTTAGAGCAAAATCCAGCTCTGGCATTTTTAGAGTAAATTAGAAGTTATGACAGGCTTCTCTTAATACCTCCAGCATCAATATTTTTAGCCTAGTAGCTCAAAATTTGGAATAAACAGATAGAAATTTATGTCCATCTTCCAGTCAGAACAGTACAAAATTACTTAACAGTAGAGTTCACAAATTTTCCTGAGATTCTACTTTTTTACTGCTAAGCATAATTCTGCCTGAGATAATCACCTCTTAACATTCTGAATGAAATGGGCTGTACAGAGAGCTCAGGTTTTAGTATGTAGTAAAAAAAGCAGAAATCAGATACATGTTGAAACCACAGAGTAGAGACAGAATATAGATAGTAGCAGGAACTTCAATTAAAACATTTAGGATTACAAGATATGTTCTACTCATATTAAAAAAATAAAATTGAATTGTATTCAAATAACCTTAGATTTCAGAGAAATCAATGTAAAAAATTAATTTCCTTGACAAAGAGATACATAAGAAAAATGAGCATAATTCAAGCACTGCTAGAACTGCAAGATATTTACTAGCAGCAAAAGAAAATCTGTAAATAAGATAAATGTGATATTTGTTTATTTTTCATGCTGCAGTTTTATTCCTGGAATGTTTTCTCACAGAAATCATACTTTTGACATGGCAGTTCAGGGAATATATTTCTACAGTGGAAGAAAACAAAAAGGTTTAAAGTTGATTTCAAGAAGTAATTAAAAAAATGATACAAAATCTACAAAAAAGACAAAACTTTCTTTTTTTTTAAATATCAATCCACTTGTAACCATCTCCCCCGTTTGTAACTGGGGATGGGTTTTTACCTGCTCCTCCTGTTCTATCTCTGACATCTGTTTTTCACATCAAGTCTAAACTGTAGTATTTGTCTAGGCCTTCTTGAACCTGCATATCTTTCCTATATTTCTTTGTGTCCCAAGATACTTGGCATGTGCTTCTCTCACTCTAGTCTCCACACCTTCCCACTCCACAATTCAGTGCCATAAAGTACCTGTCTGTGTTCAAAGCATACACTAATTTAAAGAAGACAGGCAAGTTACTGTAAATCAGTCAATTTACTGCTTGGCTGATGAGCTGCCATGCTTCTCCTTTTGTATGTTCCTATCTTTTGCAAATATCAGGTAATTCACTCAGCTATGCTCACAGTAGAAACTGTTGCTTTGTGGTGAGTGACCTTGCATCTCCTGTGGGTTAAAAATGGATGCAGCGAGTTACCATGCTTTCACTGATGGCTCTTAAATTTCCGTTAACTCTTAATGGGAAAGAGTGTTTGTCTTCCATGCCAAAGATTATCACTGGGGCCTAAATTAATGAATATTTTCCCCCGTTTTGGTGGCATTAAAATTAAAAGAATAAAATGAGCTCAGCAATTGTGACCAGATCTCTAATGCTGAGCTCAGAATTACATGGCAACCCACAATGACATCCAAAATATTGCTTATGTTTGGGGTTGCATTCTTGGCATTCCATGTTCATCGAATATTTCCTTCTTTCAGGTCTTTCCCTAAAGTTTTCAATCTTTACAATCTGCTATAATCTTACAATCATGGTATGATAAATGCTAGCATTTTTCATTCTGTTCTACATTCATTTACATCTATTAGTTTCACTTATTGTCATGAAAGCTTTGCCAGTTTCCAAAACTGTAGAAGAGCCTCCTTTAGTTGCAAACTTAGAGTACCCGATGTTTTTCAGTCATAAGTATCTGTAGGAACATATGCAGAAGAAGCACAGAGTAGGATGGAATTCAGAAACAGGATTTTTATATGTAGTTTGGCAGTATATAGGCATTAGCTCAGAAATTCAAAACTTTGAAGATAGGCACACAGAGTTTTTAACCTACTTTTTATGAGAAAGACTCGATTTCTAAGGAGAGAAAGATGAAAATTAGGTCTCTACTTGATGTTGACCACTTTGTAAGCTTGTTTATAATCTAAGTTGCTTCAAGAACTCATGCATCCTGTAAGATTTTTTTAAAAAAATACATTTCAGGATTGTTAGTCTAGCTCAAGCTGTTGCTGTATAAGAAACTATATAGAAGTCACTAAGTGTGATGGTATATTCCCTTTATGAGCACATGAAATACAATTTACTAGCTTCTAATACTCCACATCTGTTATTCTTCCCCACAGCCTCATTATCTTTACTTTGAAATTTTACTCAGGGGATGACATGATAAATTTGGAAAGCTAATTCAATGAGTATTCTTAGGTTATTAACTCTGTGACCTACTCAGGATTAGTTAACCTTTTTGTTTAACACTTTTCATTAAACGATGCAGCTCTAACTTTAACATCTTTGATTTAAATAAGTGGCCTGTATGCAGTGGATGTGATTTTGCACTTGTCACAAGGCATAAAACATTACATTCATTCCTAAAGGAGAAAAAGTCTTTCCTTCAAGCAGGCTTCCTTACAAATGTGGATTCTATTCATAAAAGGCCAAATTCTTCCAAGGTATCTATGTAAATTTTCCAGGTTGTTGGTGCCACTTCTCCAGCTGGAAATACATTGAAATTTTCAGAGTTCACAGACTGAATTTTACTTGACTCAGATGTATATCTCCTGGACATACATCTTGTGTTTGGCTTGCATTATATTGATCTGAGTCTACAGCAGACAACCTCCTCCAGGCCATCAGTCTTTTTTGTTTATGACTGTGCTATTCATTAACACCAGCAGCTGACAACATAAGTAGCACTTTAGGAATTCCTTTTTTTCACATAATGTCTTTGTGAAGATTTTTGCCTAGAGCAGTTTGCCTTCTTTCCATCTTATTTTTGCCCATGGTTTAAGCTGTCTTTCCCGCCTAACTCCTAGTTGCTGTTCATTGCTGTTTTTTTGCATTCTAGGCATCAGGTTAAGGTAGTGCCAAAAGCTCAGGAGAGAGGCATCTTACTCTTGTTGAGGGTGATTTTGATGTTTGCAAAAGACTGTGGAGTTTGAAAAAGGAAAGAGAAATTTCACAAGGCAGCATGTGCAGCCCTGGTGTAGAAAGAGACCAGTCACTCTAAGAATGGATTACTATGCAATCAGTTTGGTGAGGGAACTGTGAGGACGCAATAGTAGAGCAAAAGCCTTCAGAGACCTCACTTCCAACAAAATTTCCAGGTTTTTAGTGATGTTCAAGAAGAGACACCCTCTTAAATACTGCTTCTTGAATTTGATGCAAAGAGATCTATTATTTTGAAAATGAGAGAAAGTATTTTGTAACATGAGGTTTTGGTTTGGGGTTTTTTGTGTTTTTTTTTTTTTTTTTTTTTTTTTTTTTTTCATTTTTCTCTATTCTTGGTTTCAGGAGCAACATAATCTTTACTGATACCCATGATCATATTTATCCTCTGTTAGATTTAACCATAGCTGCAGTACATGGTTCCCTTACAATCCTGTAGGAATTGATTAAATGTTTTACTAACATATTTGATGAAATAAGTAAACAGTTTTGGAAGGAGATGTTGGTATCTAGTTCCATATTTCTGCTACTTTCTTCACCTCTTCCTTCCTTTTGACATGTACTTATCAAGTCAAGCTTGTTCTTTTTTATTTTTGACCCTAAGAATCTTTTAACATGTCCTACAAAATATTACAGTTGGAGAAAGAGAAATGCATTCTCTCTTTAATTCTAAAGCTGCTGTAACACATACATACAGCTTTTAATTGCAGTTGGCTACTTGGCATATGGAAAGAAAGGTGAGTTAAAGCCCTCTCAGAGAGATTAACTGAGGTCTCTCACATTTCCAATGAGGGAAATGCTGTTAAGTTAAAAACATAGAGCTGTTTTTCTCCTCTAGCCATTCCATTGTGTTAAAAGAGAAGCATGATCCTTGTTTCCATTTCTGAAAGAAATATTCAAGTATCTAATTACACAGCTTTTTTTGGGCATGAAAATTCCAATCAAAGATATCAGGTGCCTTTCCATAGCCTGAAGTTTGATTTTGAGACTCATGGAAAGCTAGGCTTTAATACACATTTTTGTAATCAGCATTCTTTTTTACTTGGATAATCTATGCCATCCACTCATTGCACTGGCTCTCATGATTTTTTTTTTACCTTAACAGCCCTCAGTCACCTAATTCATAATTCCATCCCAGGACTTCAGGATCCATTGAGTAAGGCATTGCAATACCCAAATCCTTCAGTGGATTCCTATCCCTTCTGGTAGCAGAAAGTGTAACCCTTCTGGTAGCAGAAACCATTCAGGAGAGGTGGTCTATTGCAAACCCAAGACTGAAAGTCAGAAATCACTGAAATAGTGAGGGATACCATGACTTTTACTGAAGGAATGTAATGGAAGAAAAGACAAAAAAAAAACAAAACCAAAACCAAAACAAACAAAAAAATCAATAAAAAACAAAAACACAAACAAAAACAAAAGACAAACAAACAACAAAAAAACAACCAACAAACAAACCAAAAAACCACATCATCCATAAAGAGAAAATAAAAACAGAAATCCAAACTCTGAGAACTAGGTTTCCTTTTATACAAGTCTTATTACCTATAGGCAAAAAGGAAAGGGCACTCTGGGAGGTCATAGAGAAAAAATGCTAGATGTGATCTCTGTCTACAAAAATGAGGAGTAGATTATTACCACTGGAGTTTTTTATGGAAATATGCACACTCATAAACAATTGCCAGACACATATATATATATATATATATACAAGTANATATATATATATATATATATATATATATATATATATACACAAGTATCTTAAAGATAACAAGGTGTTCTTAAAACTTTTTTCCAATAATTTGAAGAACTTGACTTAGTTCTGTTATCTAAAATCTTGATGTCATTTTGGTTAGTGATTTAGGTATTTGGCTGATTCTGTGTATTCATTAGATCATAAAAGATAAACACTTTGGGAGATTGGCATCTGAATTTTTTGTTTTCTGTCCATATCTCAGATTTGGGGAGGGAGAAGCAAGGCTCTTGGTACTGTTGATAATAAGATGATTTTGAAATGCAAATTGTTTGCTTCCTGGAGTTTCTTGAGGCACTTATAAGCAGCAATTAATCCTGTCCTAAAGTAAACTTGTAACATTCATCAGGGGACTCATATCCTGAGTCATATCCTATTTCTTTTTTTCTGTTAATTGTAAAGGAAATTCAGGGTGACCAAGAGCAGGCTTGTTCATTTGTTCATAATAATCCCATCCTCAGTGTTTAGAAGTCTCAGTTACTGCTATTTTAAGATTTCAAAGGAGTCATTATTAATCAAATGGTGCTAATGATTTCTTCACAATCTGTAATAGTATTTAATGCCATTGCTTAGACAATGACCCATCCTAGAGGTGGATGAACATTTGCATCATTTGCACAATACAAGGGACAAAACTGAACCATAATTTCCACATGCAAGCTGAGATTCGTGTCTTAGCTCTATTCAAGAAGTAGACAATTTTCTTTCATAATCTATGGATGTCACCATGTAAATATGCCACAAAAACACATAATGAAAGAACAGCTGGTGGGGGAAGGAACTTCAGAAGATGCAGCACCAGCTAGAGCATGTTCAGATACAACCATTTCCTGTTAGGTTCTATATATCTCTAAAGAAAAAGACTCCGCAACCTTTCTATGCAACCTGTTCCAGTCTTCGGCCAATCTCACCACAGAAGTGTTTCTCTTCCATCTAAGTGAGTTTTCCTGCCTTTCCTGGATGCACATTGTGCTTTTTTGTATAGAGTGTGCTTATTTTTATATTTTTCTTTTCCAGCACTGAAATTACCTCAAATAATGCAAATGTATTCTACATAAAAATATTTAATATCCATGTCTTTCTTGAATTAGTTTGCTCAGAATTGGACTCAAAATTCCACTTGTGGTCTTACCAGGGCTGAGGGGATGGATCACCTTTATCAAATTTTAGGTAATAGTTTGTTAGTGCAATGCATTAAGGGTTTTTTGTGGCAAGGACATGTTTTTAGGTCATGTTCAATTTTGTGTCCACCCCAACTCCCAGGTCTTTTCCTGCCAAGCTATTTTTTCCCCCAAAAGAGATTAGTGCTGGGGTTTGTTTCTTCCCAATTGAAGGACTTGGTATTTTCTATTGTTGAACTTCATGAGGCTCCTGTCAGCCCATTTCTCCAGCCTTTTGAGCTCTCTCTGAATGGCATCATCACCATCAGTGTATGACCACTCCTCCCAGTGTTGTGTCACCTGCAAGTAGATGTGTGCGCAGATAAATGCAGTATTTCTAGTTCTTTCAATGGCATGTTGGTACCTCTGGGAGCAGAGTTATTTAAGTCTTCTGATAAAATAGATACTGCTTTTCTTGTCTGCATGATGAAAAAAAAAGGTTTACAACTTTATGGAAACTGTAATTTTTTTCAAAATTGTCCTTCATATTGTCGTAGAGCTGTGTTCCATTTTCATATTACCTGTTAATTTGAGATTTTTCATGGATTCAGTTTCTATACTTTTATGTTGCCTGTGTTTTATAACCTTTTTTTAAAATATATATTTAAAATAAGTAATTCATTTCCATTGCAAGTGTGAGAGGAGAACTGCTACTTTCACTGTCTCTCTTGACCCAGATTTTTAGTAGAAGCCCTTTAGGTGACTGAAAAAATTGATAATTGTAAAAAAACTAATAAATGACTTTTAAACATTTACCAATCATTCATAGATTCCATCAGCTTTGTTGGTCTTGGTTTTCTTTCTTCCCACTGAGTTTTGTTCATGGCCGTGTTTGGCTTAGGAGATAAATCTTTTTAATGTATTATAGCACAGATCCTCAAAGGCTTTTGTATTCTTAGCTCTGACTGAAATAATGGGAATTAATTGCTTTGGATGCAGTTGAAAAAAAGCCTTGTGTCTCTCTTGTTGAACACAGGAAACAAAAATTAATCCATGACCACTTGCAACCGCCTTGCCTTTAACTAAACCAATGAAGTTTCTTATAGCAATGTCTTATTTCTATTTGTTTTTTCAAAACACCTGTTAAAAATGTCTGCTGCACATAGTTTTTCAAAAGTCTGTATTAGTTACTGTTTTTTTAACCTTGCTAACAATTTTTAAATGCTCTTTGAGATTTTCAATCTATCTCATGGCAGGGTGATGTGATTCTGTGTGGACATGCAGTTTGTGGTTTAGGTTTAACGTGCTTCATTACCATCTCATTTGCCCCTCTTTTGAGGCACCAAGAAAGGCCCTGCTAATCTGCTGAAAGCCCTTTGAAGACTTGTGTTCAACACTTCCTTCCTGAGCTCACACAGCACAGAAAGCCTTTTCCTCCTTCAGAAAAGTCACATAACCTACCAGGTAAAACAGTCTTGTTTGTTGACTGTGAATGAGGGGAATGTGCCTGTCCCTGTCACCTGGAGGGCTGAGGATTCTCTATAGGTTTTTAGGGACTAAATCTTGCCAGACAAGTCTGATTACTTTTTGATGTTATTACAAAGCTAGAAAATGATCTTACTCTCAACATGAATTAAAATCAAATAGAAAATTATTCTTTCATATTGACAGGATTTAACTGGAGGGCTGTAAAACATAGTAATGATGAATAAGAGTATTTCAAGTTTTGATGAGGAATGGTCCTTGTTTGATGAGGCCTATTTTAACATTTTCATTAATAAATTTACATGGAGCTTTGGCCTCTCTGAAGTGAAAGACAAAACTTACTCTCTTTGACAGCCTAGGATGTGTAATAAAATGGTACATTGATGAAAGTCCCATCTGATTTAAGCTTCAAATAATGCTGAAGATAGAAAAGACATTAAAAATCCCTGTTCCAAACAATAAAAACAGACATCTAAAAGTAAAATTAGCTTTGGTTTGAAAATATATTTTCTTATTAGTGCATAAATGGAAAAAATCCCCAAAAATAAAATCCTCTATTTTGTGGGGAAGGAGAGGAAGGAATAGAAAAAGAGAAGACCCTGCAGAAAAGTCATAAAGCTGGCAGAAAGATCCTAAGGTAATATTTAAAAACAAGTTTGTAGTTTATATGGGGAACATCTGAAATCTTGTATAACACAAAGCTGATTATAACATTATATATTTAGTTGTTATTGAATAATTTCCACATACATATAGACGAACACTTGCCATTGTTTGTGGTGTAAAAATTGTAGTTGTGTCCTTAAAATCCTGCAGAACAGAAATACAACCTACACTCTAGAAACCTGACAACCTTAATCAAGCATCTAATAAATATGTTAATCTATAATTAAGCAAATCATGAAAAAGGTGGTTAAGAGAAAGACTGAGACTAGCATTTTTCTATATCTGAATGAGTCAGAAACAAAAAATAGGAATGTCAGTCACTAGAAGTGCTAGCACATAGTTCCCCTTCATTTAATTTAGAAAATGCAAATTCTATAAGAAAACCAAATGTCAGTAGCCTGTTAAAAGCAGCAGCACCCAGGGGTAACCAGAGAAAAAATTTGGACTGTTAAACAAGAATTGTATTGATTTACCTAATCAATGTTCTTCACTAATTGATAACATTGTTGAGCTGATTAAAGATTTGCTGAAATGTATTTGTCTGGAAAATATATTCACATTGGCTTGCTCTCACATCCCTCTACTATTCCACCCTATGTAATTTCATGTCTTAAGTAAAACAAACCAAAAACAAACAAACAAACAAACAAAAAAAACCACAAAAAAAACCCAAGAAACAAAAACAACAACAACAAAAACAACAAAAACAAACAAACAAAAAAAAACCAAGTCCACAAAAACAATAAACAAAAAACCAAGCCCCATCAAAAGCATATTTTTCTGAAGAGATAAATTCTACAAACATCTTTCATGTGAAGAGTTATTATATCTAACATACATACATTGCTTCTTATCCACAGATAATACAGATATTTATAAAGAAAGAAATGTGGTAAAAGAAAAAAATCCTAGGAAGCATAAAAACTCTCCTAGAGATGTTCCATGAGCAAACAGAATACTTGCAATGACCAAAGTAGAATATTTTTCAATTTCCCTTTGTATGAATTTAGTGAACTTTGGAGTGAATATCCAAAATCCAGGGAAGAGCACATATTGGTCTGACAAATAAACCTGGCTGAAAATCAGTGTTGTAGCTCATGGGAAAATTGAGATCTATCAGGCTTGTCAAATAATCTAGCTGCTGAGTTAAAACCCAAACCCCTATCCCTTGGTCTTCAACACTGCATAAATGTTAATTTGTTACTGAACTCTCTTTTGCAGTACTATCAATCAGTTCCCCATGACGCAAAATCCATCTGATCTTAAGGAGTGAGTTTTCCATAGAAATTGTTTTTAATTAAGACACTGGATGAAGGGTGAAGCAATTAGTTTTTTCTACTTTGTAACATTCTCCAACACTACCTGGCTAGTACAGATTCTTCACAATTAGCACAACTTCGTGTTCTTTGCCTTGGGCAAGCAATACACATCATGATTGTCATGCTGTAAAGGCCTCTCCCCCTGGGACTAAACACAGATATCTCATTATATCAGAGACACACTCAGGCTAAAAAGAAAATGTGGGGGCATTGCACATGACACAGATCTGGGGCCAAGTGTTGTATGGCTGTGGTTCATCTGCCACAGGGCCATCTGGCTCAATGAAATGTTTGTGTGTGCCACTGCTTGTGTTCACTGAGGACCAAAGACTGCTGGGTGTCATAGATGCATTTAGCAATGTAGATATGTACTTTGTTCCTTGGAAAGACTGACCTAAATCAAACCAAACCAAACCGTAAGATGCTTGAATTTCAAGCAAACCACAAGTAACAGTGAGAACTGCTTGTGCCTACCATAGTAATACCCCCAAGAGAACACCAAAGCCAGCAGCAAGACGTGCCACAGTCTGTGGAATATTGCCAGACATGGCAGCTCTTCTCACAATGGATTCTTGATAAGTTCTTTGAAGCCAAGGTTTTCAAATGCATGCGTAGGACCCAGGGGACTGAAACCGCTCATGCATACGAGTTCACAAGGATCTAACAGCTAAGATCAAAGGCCTCTAAAGGTGTTAAGATATTAATAACCTGGGACACTTAGTAGTTGATCCAGCCCACAAGTTGATCCTGTAAATTTCTGATATGTGCCATATTCAGTATGCACTACTGCATTTTATTCTTCCTTCTCCTTGTGTTGATATAATACTGGTGAGTGAAGTGGCAATACTGCTGGAATACATCATAAGTACAGTCCAAAAGCAAGCATCTTTACAGTTTGGGATATTTTATAATTGCAATAATAATAATCAAATAACCTAGCTACTGCTGTTGCTGTTGTTATTATTGGCTATATTCATAATAACTAGGTTGCAATCTGTTATCACTAATCAAAAGAATTTAAAATGTTTGACACAACATTACACTTGTAAGAGATGTAAGGACACAAGCTCCATATGTGTGCATGGATATGTGTTAACGTTTTTTGAAAAAGCCTGATGGGAGCACTCAATTATTTTTTTCCTCTTGCTGTATTTATGGACAAGAAATTTACTGAAAATATTAAAGAAACACAGCAAGTGATAGGCTGAAGGAGTCTGATTACTATAACCTTCATATTTACTGGAAATACAACTAATAAAGAATTGGAACTGTGACTACATTACAATGTTATGCTCCAAAATCTCAGATATTCTTTATATCACAAGGAAGAAAACCTTTGACATTCCATCCTTACTAAATGCAATAATACAAAGTTCTGAGGTGGGGATTGCCCCATCTTCCTTTTGTAAGAAACAGACAGTAATGCCTGGCAAATAAGTAGAGTTGAAAAAAGTGCTACTGATTCTTCCTTCCACTAAAACCATGAGCAAAGTAACTCATGATGTCCTACATTTTCTTGTTGCTGGACAAACCGCATTTTGAAATAAAATGAAGTTGTATATGTTCACATCAAGATTTTGATGAAAATGGAGGTACAGTGCTTTCACACTAGATAAATTCTCCTTTCATAATTTCTCCTTTTGGTTCTCCAGCTCAAGAAAAGGAGCAGAAGAACACTTTTACATCTTTCAGCATTTTGTAGCTTGGAATGGCAGACAGATTAATTCCAACACATATTTCCCTATTATTTCCTTTTCCCACTGATCTGAAATTATTATCTTGAAATAGCAACCCACTCCTCTATTCAGATTCAAAAGTAATCCTCTGTGTGGTGGGTGCACCAGCTCATTTTGCTTGATGGGCACAAACCACTCTGATGCACAGAATAGCTATAAAACTGTACTGGCCAATGCAATATTTGATGCACTTCCTTCCGCGAGACCTGGTCACCTTTTAAGGACTTTGCTATTACTACAGTAAAGACCCCATACAACACATTGATAAACAGCAACACAAAGTTATGGCACAGACAGGAAGAGCAGTCACTGCACAGAGATGTTCTGTGAATGTTGGCTATTATACGAGATCTTAAAAGCCGAATGGAGAAATATATCAAATTGGTGGACTTAACATTGGTTTAACTCTCATCTTGCTGAAGGAAATAATAATTTTTTTTAATTCTATAAGTCCTATGTAGGGCACAGACTTCCAGCCAGGGATTTCCGCCTATGGAATAAATGCAGATTTTTTTTCCCAAGAGGATCCCTTGCATTTACACTGAGGTTTTCTCCCCTCAGATGCAAGATTAAATAAGAATGTTTTCTACCACACAACTGAGGTCTATTAGGTTTCTCTTAGAAGCCTTAGCTTGTGTGTGCCATGCATAGGGTAAACGCAGAGGTAACCAACAGTAAAAGGAAGCTAAAATGAATGGTATTCATCCCTTTTCCCTTTAGAAGGAAAGAAAACAGAGTCCTGCTTTGTTCATGAAAGCCCAGCATTCACAACTCAGCAGTTAGTCTTTGATTTGGAGCTGGTTTTCACCAGGGGTGCCATGACACTGATTTTTATTTGGGGAAAAAATGAGGATAACAAGGCACTTAATAAGATTAAGTGATTTAGAGATACATCTGCTAAGCATAGTTTAAAAACATCAGGCATTTTCTTTTTTTCTTTTTTTTATTTTCCCTCCTTTTCATCTCCTACACAAGAGCAGAGAAGCAGATTTATGAATTGCTGTTTTTAGTCCTGCCAAACCTGATGTAGTTATAGTTAGTTATAGTTATAGTTTAGTTATAGTTATAATTATAGTTACAGTAATATTTACAGAAAATTCTTTGTAACTCGTCGACTTGGCACTAAATCATAAAAATGTTTTAAAATAAGCACAGAGAAAAACAATGAAATAGTGCACAATTATTTAATGACGACTAAGAATTATAGACAGTTAAAAACCCCCACACAATCAAGCTGATCCTGAAACAATTAGAATTAATGCCCCCTAGTTGTCTACAGATCTATTTGTAGGAACCTGGGACTAGTCCAGTTCCCTCCTGTGTTCATCCCCATTCTCAACCCCTTTCTATGCCTTCATTCTCAAAGCACCTGTTGCTTTCTCCAATCTGCTCTTTATTTTCCTGGGTCAGAGAGAGCACGTGCCCTGGCTGGTATAAAGGTTCACAACGAGCACTCTCTTAGATTGGCCAGGTGGCTACTCGCTCTTAGAGTAGGTGAGACAAGCAGTCATAACTGCTCTTCTCCTTTTGTAGGATAGTGCTGATGGAAAAAATGACAATTTAGTATTAATGGTATTCATGAAACCTGAAAAAAATTTGTCTCTGTAAGATCTCATCTGCTATTTTCAATGTACTTGAAAGCTGGTTGATGATTTCAGTGCTAGTAGAGGAGGATTGACAGATACAGGCAATGTGATCATATAAACGTTTTCCTTTAGAAAAACATGCTAAAGTATACAAAGATAGATTATTTCTGGCTTGGTATGGCTTAGTGCTGCTCTCAGAAGGATTTAACTTTAAAAATAATTCAACTCCAAACTTCCCATTGTAAGAACAGGTTCAAGTTCTTTAGAAAATCTGAATTTTAGTGATTTCTTCTCATAGAATGTCTTTCAAATAATTTCTTTTCCCCTTTTTTCAGTTGCATTCACAGATAAGATCAGAACATTGAAATAAGAATGTCCACTCCTGAAAAAAAAGTTTTCTCTTTTGATTTGCCAATATGAATTAAAATGTAGAGAAATAAAAGCAGAAACATGGGGGCAAATTCTGTGAAATATGATTCAGAGAAATTATATTGTTTCGAGACAGATTTTTAGTCCTGAAACAACAGATGTTCCCTCTAATGCCTGGAATCTATACACTTCCCTGTGCCAGCAGACAACTTCATAGATTTCTAACTAGGGCAGGGCCTAAAACTGGGAAGAAATTCTGATAATCATTAAGGAAGCACTGAGATTTATTAGGAACAAAAGGCTGGTGAGCACAGATCTGTTAAGCTGATGGTTTCCATTCTGAGGATACTCAGCTAGTCTAATCTGGTGTAGAGTCACAAACTTTGGATTTTTAAGATAAGGCAGTAAAGGGAAAGACTTTTCTATGACTACAAACTGAAATGAAATAGCATCCTACATTCAAATTAATAGAAAATTGATCCCTTTGGATGCCAGCATGACCCTCTGGCCTAAAAGTCACTCCTCTCAGTTTGGTGCATTATGAAGTCTTGCTGAGAATACACACTTCCCCATTAGCTAGATGATTAAAGATCTTGAAAAGGACTAGGCTCAGTAGAGACCCCTGGGCTACATTACTAATTATTGCCCTCCAACTACACTTTTCACTGCTGGTCACCACTCTCTGGGTCTGACCATGCAATCAGTTTTCAATCTAGCACAGTGTAATCTCATGCAAGCCATATATAGCATCTTATCCGTGGTGATCTCACAGGAGACGGTGTCAAAAGCCTTCTCGAATTCTGGGCACACAATATCCACTGCTCTTCCCTCAACTACCAAGACAGCCATTTCAGTGTAGACATTTGTTAAGGTGGTCAAGCAGGACTTCATCCATTCTGGCTACTTCTGTTTATTTTATTGTCCTTACTGGGCCTAGAGGTGACCTAATTCAAACACCTTTTGTTGATTTTGTCATCCCTTCCTGACATATTCCCCCATACTCTTTGCTCATCTTAGTATGAGAAAGAATTTATTTTACAGTGAGAACAGTAATTCAATGGAACAGCCTTCAGAGGAAGGTGGTACAGTCCCCATTATTTGGGATTTTCAAGAATCAACTGGACAGAGTGCTAGATAATCTCATCTAGACTTCCTTTTCCATTAAAGGTTGGAATTGAAGACATTTCAAGATATTTATCCTTTGCAACGTGAGCTGCTCCATGATTCCATGATCCTGTTTGTCACTCTTTCAAAGAACTGCTGGTTACTGTTGCCCTGCCACCCAGTATTCTTACAAAGCTCTCCTGATGGTATTGGACGTGCCATTGGCAAAAATAGAGAGGTGAATTCTACCTCACAAGTAGAAGCTGACCTGTAAACAGGATCCCATGACCCCTTCTGTCAATGTGAGTTCTGCAGCTGTGTGAGTGCAGTCCAGGCTCAGTGGTGTATTCTTAACATGGGCAACCTGACTCCAGGGATGGTCTGTAAATGTCTCATAAACCAAATTAAGTCTTTCTCACTGATGTTTGGGAGGTTCCTTGCAACTTAATTTGGTTCATTTTTCTAATTAGAAGATTTAGATATGTTTATACTATAATAAGGAAAGAAGAATCAAAAGCAAAATTATCAAAGCCTGAGTATTTTGCACTCTGAAAGGGTTAATAAGATTAGTACTGGCACTTCATATTTCAAAAGTTGGAGTAAATACACAAAATATGCAGATCCAAACATTAATTTCTTTGCTTATCCACCACATTTGGAACTATCCCTGAGTTATACAACATTTCTTAAAATTAAAATATTTCTAAATGCATAAAGCAGCTTGTATCAGCTGAATATTATTTTTTATAAACTGCCTTCAAAAAAACACAACCATATGGATCTGGCTTTTTTACTATATCTTTTACTGAGCCAGCTCTCTTTAAAAAAGAATTAGAACAATAATAACAACAAGGAATGTTGTCAGTTTTTAAATGTTTTGACCCAAAAGCATTTAACATGGGTTTATCTGATGTATTATAAATGAGAAAAGCACTGAATTGATCCCATTGCCTTAGAGTTCTGGTTATATTTTGCAAGTGAGTTTTTGACATTTCTGTGATAAGTGCACACCTTCTGGGAGATTAAGAGAAAGAAAAATTTTTGATTACATCTGTGTTACTGTCATTTTTCAGTTGCTGTCAATAAAATGAAGTCTGTGTCTGTTACTGACTGAAAAACATAACACTTACTTTTAGAAGGTCTGCTTTCATTGCAAAAGTAAAGAACAAAACTGCTGATCAGTCAGCTGACAGTGTTTTACGTAACTGAAAAGGTACTCCTTGAAAAATGTTAGATTGGTTTAGAAACATGGGCCTGAATTATCAGTAAAATTATGTATAATTAAGGGTACTCCTGCATTCAAGATGAAATGTAGTTTCTTTTAAATGAAATAAGGTCTTTGCTAGTGGTAAGAGTGAGGCAAGATTACATCCTTGCGTGTCCAACTACCACCAAAATGATTTAGACAAGAACTCTGAGTACTTCTGTGATGTCTTCGTAGAAATCCACTACCTGAAGATTACTTTTTCACAACATACAGCCTAAAATATAAACAGCAAAATTGCTTTATCGCCTTAGCTATTTAATAAATGGTAAGGTAATGGAACAGTTTATGTTGAGTGTCATCACACAGCACTTGGCCAGGGTATCAGACCCAGCCAGTGGGGGTCTAGGAGGGG